>APFE030219841.1:156193-231654 GCA_000404065.3 Pinus taeda
CAAGGATTGGCCAGAATTATGGAATTTGAAAAATTTTGAATTCCAACTTGTGAATTAGAAAACGAATTATGATTATGAATAGGAATGGGAGTTTGATCCTGATATAATCATAAATTGAAATTTTTTTTTGAATGGTGAAATTATGAAGATAATTTGCTGCTCTAAAATGAGGATTAGTTGGGATAATTCCTAAATTGAAATGTTCCTCATTTTCAGATGTTATTTGAATTTTCTCATGAGGATTCTCTTGAGAGGAATAGAAATCAACATCCTCAATGTTAGAGTAATTATCATAAATGATTTCACAATATTCTCTACAATTCCCTTCTATTTCATCCAATACATCAAAACGAGGGACAAGAATCTCATGTTCATTAATGGCAAAAAAATGATCATTAATTTCTTTTTTATCTTGATAAAAACTTAATGGTAATTCATTTAGATCAGCCTTTGTATTTTTTGAAATATCATTAATACCAAGAGGGGAAAAATTACCAACATTAAAAATATCAGGATAAAGGGAAAAATGTGAACCTGAAACAATGCATTTAAAACTGTCTCTGTTTGAGAACTCTTGTGCATTCTGCTCATTGTAAATTTCAGATTACAGACCATTCATTTGCGTACTCATGCTTTCTTGAAGAAGGCGGCTTTGCCGCTCTGATTTTGGCACTTGCTCGTCATGGAGAAATTCAGAAATTTGTACAGCAGTTTGCATTTTATTTACTTTGATTGCTGCTTGTACTTGCTGATTTGTGATTTGATTTTCTGAATTTACTTCAAAGTAGCTTTTCGATTTCAAGACGGCTTTTTCCCCAAAATTGTTGTTGTTGTCTTCTTGCATTTGAATGGAAATATTTTCCAAGCTTTGTGAAACCGCTTCATCACCATTTATTTGCACATCCATGTTGGGATTTTCATTTATATTGTAATGGGATGGAACAAAGCTTGAATTCACTTCATATGGATTGGGAATGGGAGGAAGAGAACAAATATATTCAAACCAATCTAAATTCTTCTTCCGTAGGTCTATCTTTGTCTTTAAATCTTAAGCAATTCAAATGAAATCGATTATTAAAATCATTAACAGACTCATTTTCAAACCTTTGTAGATATTCAATTTCTTCACATACCTGTTCATAATCATAGTCTTCAAATTTAGAAATGAAAATTGTAACAAATTGATCCCAGCTGTGAATTGAAGCAACGGGAAGAGTTCTACACCAACTTCTGACTTTTGCCGCAAATGTGAGAGTAAAACTTCTACATAAAATGCCTTCATCAATTCCTTGAAAATCATATTTTGAAACATTTTTAATAAATTGAAAGACATGATTAAAAGCAGAAGAATTTCTGTTACCATTAAACTTTTCCTGAGACAAGAGTCTTACCACTTCGGGTGGAGTGTTAGAAGATGTACGTCCATGAATACAACTCCAAATTGGAAGTTTAAGAGGAGTCATCACAATAAATAAAATATTAAAATTGAAAAGACTCCAATAGATAAAAATCTCAGGCCCTCCTTCTAGCGCCAAAAATGTTGATGCCTTGAAAATCGCTGCAACAACATTGGGGGATAACCACCCGGTCTGGACCTTGAAAACAACTCCTTTTCCATTTGGTGTGGTGGCTCCAACTGGTTAAACTAGGTCCAGTTACCTTCTCCCTATAGCCATTGGTTTATGATATGTCTTTCACTACCAATAGACAGGGATATTAGATCACTTCTCTTTGCTAATCAGGAAAAAGAATGACCCTTAAGCTGATTTGGGTTTAGCCAAGCCACAACTAAAGTTTTGCCTCTTTGAGAAGAGGACTTGAAAGAATGTAGAATTTACTCTAAATGCAAGCTTATTCTATGATGCAAGAAAAAGAAGCTAATCTAAATCCTATCTTAATTAGGTAGATATAGATCTAACCCAACTAAGAGCAAGATAATTAAAATATTGGGATTTAAGCATGTCTTGTTTATAATGAATATCAAGTTAATGAAGTAGTTCAATTAACTGATATTATAGTTATCAAAACACATCCTTTTGAGACCTCTTAACTGAAATAACAAACCAATAACATTCCAGGAAGTAGTTCACAAAAATGATATTGATTACCAAATCAATAAATCCAATAATTGAATAATGATATGTGTAAATAGTTCACAACACATTACCATTCAATAAATTAGTTACATAAGATAGATTTCAGAGTAAGTAGTTACTCAAAAATGAGAATTTAATCCATAAAAAACAGAAATACATAATAACAAGATTGAGACAAATTACCCATATTGACAATAGTGCACAAACATGAATAAAATGAGACATCCCTGTCACCACAAAATTAAAACTGATATTTGAAATAGTAGTATTAGAAATACCAATTTATTGCATCCATTTCTCTGTTCTTGGTCTCCAACAGCCCTTTACATTGCTTGAACTTCTTCCTTCCAAACTAGAGCCACAATAGTGCAAGCTTTGTTCTTCATGCATAATTCAATATACAAAGGGAAAATCCTCAATAATCCCCAGATTTGAGATTTTTCAATCCTCCCTCCTACAACTCTAAATTCCAATTACAATAGTGCTTTTTAGAGGTCTAAAATTGCAGAGGAGAGCAGCCCTTTTTACATTTTGCAATTTGTTATTTATAATATTTGTCAAGGAATTCTTGAGAGAAGAGTTTGTTGAAGAGAAATCTGTTAAATCCAATTTTACTTGCTCCTAATTTTGATATTCAATTACTGGAGCCTTCTCATTGATTGAGATTCTTTTTTTATATTTCTTCCATTGTTTTCCTGCAAAAGAAATCAAAATAAATTAAAATGCAATGAAAATATCATTTCTGGCAATTAAATAAAACCCAATCAAATTCTATTTAAATAAATAATTAAAAACAAAATATAAGCTCTGTATTGATGCTTGGAATGGTTTGATTGGTAAATAATATTATTGACCAATGGATCTGCAATTAGATGAGGCTTTGGACAAATGAAATTGAAAACAATAACTTAGAAAATTGATTTTGTTTTCAAAATTCGGAGCCTGATTTTCTGCTTGATTTTTGGCCCAATAAATGATCAAATCTGTTGGTGAAACCTCCTTCAAAATGTTCTCCTTGATTTTCTCTTTCCAATGAGCCGTCCTGGGCCTCATTTGACCAAGTAGAACTCAATTTATGAGCTTCCAAAGTTGATGGGTCAAATTTGGCATGAATCTGGAAATTCTGTTGCTGGGCTAAAAATCAGAATTTTGAATTAAAAATCTAATCCTAAATTAGTTTCTAATTTAATTGTTAATCATTAATCTAACTAACTACTATCTAATTAACTATTTATAAACAAATTTAATTTAATTAAAAACTAATTCTAAATGATATTTAAATCTAAATTAATCAAATTAATTAAATGTTTTTAAAATTAATTAATCTGAAATATTTATTAAATAAATATATTAATTAATTTAAAATATTATTGAATTACTTTAATATATTATAACTTGAACTAATATACTAACTACCGTATTTTTTCTTTTACACTTCACTCATGCGTATGAGTGATTTCAAAAAGAAAACAAATAACAAACCTTTTAATAAGACTTAGAGTTAAAGCATGATGTCGCATCGGCAAATCGGATCGGATCGGGTTGATAAACTTGTTTTGCATATAAGCTCCAATGCAATCGAAGTTTTTAATAAGACTTGGTGAATGCCTTATTGCCTTATGCTTATCCGCAACTCGCATTGGGGGTAGCTTATGAGGTATATCGGGGGTTTGTATAACATGTTGCGAATAAAACTTGCGATGCGATAAAAAGTACCGACGCAATCAAACAATTTTATTATATGTTTCTTTTGTTTTTGTTTTAAATGTTAATTAATTAAATTAATTATATTTAAATATATTAATTACATTAATTAATTTAAAATTTAATTTTAAACATGAATTTTATTTTGGTTTTATTTCTATGAATTTAAGTTTCTAAACTACAACCATTTTTAATAAAAGTAAAAATATAAACTACAACCACTCTAATAAAACTACAACCACTCTTACATTTGGGTTTTCGAGATTTAGGATTTGATTAAGAAATTAGAGTGAATTTCTTAAAATCCCGATAATTAATGATTTGGCCGCATAACTAAAAATGAAAAATGTTAGTAAAAACTTGCTACAGGTTAATATTTAAAATGAATGTCTTATTGAACTAATTTATTTACAAAATGCAATATTATACATTTTATGCATTTTTAACCCAGACTAGATAAATGATGAGACTTCAAAGGAGTGTCATTTTCAAACCAGTTGACCAAATGAGACCAAACAAGCGTCAATGTGAAGCTTATAAAAAATCGATTCTAACAAAGCAATCAAAACAACAATCCAAAGGAAACTAAAAATTAACGAAAGCGTAGGGCAATTAACTAAAATAAAAATCCAAAAAGGTGCTTAGCCAAAAATTTTATAGAAAGGGTCCCCATTATTCGAAGTGGACACATCAATAATGGGGGGGGTGGTGTGTTTTTACCACAACAGTCCGGTACGACCAGACGGATTTCTGTGGCACGGGCATTGCGGAAGAACTGCCAAACAGGAAGCTACAGAGATAGAGAGGGTCCTACTCACAGAGATGGAACTCCTTTCCTGAGAAAACACATAAATCCTTTAGTTATCTCAGCATAATTTCCTATAAACCATCTCAAGAAATTTGCCTTCCCCTGAAGACTTTGAAGTTGTCGCATGGAAGATGAGGAAAGCAACTAAACTATTGCCTCTACCTTGAAGTGATCAACTCAAATCCCTTCAGTTGAAACAATGAACCCTAACAACCGACCAGATGTAACCGTGAAAATGCACTTATTTGGATTCAACCAGATCTTGTAAAATCAACATCTCGCAAAAACCAACCGAAGTTAACTAGGATGATCAATTCTTTTTCGAGAACAAGTGGCTAAATCATCCAAGTATGCTTCGATGACATGCTTGATGTCGTGGAAAGCGTATGACATGGCCCACTGAAATGTGGCTCCAACATTTTTAAGACCAAAAGGCATCTTTTGTACGCAAAGGTACCCCAGGGACATATGAAAGTTGTCTTATGCTAGTCTTCTAGATGGATAGATATCTGATTATAACTGGAGAATCCATCCATGAAGGAAAAAATCTCATTACCTGCACATTCATCAACTATCTGATCAATAAACAGTGTGGGTAACTATCTTTCAAACAGGATTTGTTCAAATCCCTAAACTCAATGCACACTCGGATCGTTCCTTATTTTTTATCAACCAGGACTGAATTAGAAACCCAATTCATTAGAGGAATGGGGTATATGAAACCCGTCTTGAGCAACTTTTCTACTTTAGCTTTAATAGTTGTTTCTTTCCTAGGATTGACCTGCTGAAGCTTCTGATGAATCGGCTTAGCATTTTCATACGTCTTGATCTCATGTTGAATGATGGATGGATCAATACCAAGCATTTATTCATAACACCAAACAAATACATCCCAAAACTCTTTTAAGAGGTCGATGTAAATTTGAATATCTTAAGGGGAACACTCGGCTCCGATGAAGACATTTTCTATCACATTAGGGTTCCTAAAGATTTTTATCGGTACGGTTTTTGAAATGACCGACATATCACCTTCGGAATGGATGTGTGCTGGAGCCAAAGGGTTTGAAACTATACAAACATCGCTAGTAAGCAGATTGGAGAACCTGGATTTGACTTCTTGCAATGAGGGACGAAAATATGAAAGATGGTGTAAACCTTTCCAAGGTCGATCTGCACCCATCATTTCTTTTAATATTGCTTCCTTAGATGGTAAAACCATATCTAAGCAATCCATAACAGAAGGAGAGTCAAGGGTCCAAGCTGGGGCCACATCACCATCTAACTCTTCCTCTGAAAAAGGAGTAGGATGGTCGTCTGCAGAGTTAATGATAGACTGATATCTAAGCTCTACTGCAGACATAGGGAATGCCCTTCTGCCGACTTGTCCTTCATATAATGTGGTCGTAGGCGAAGGCAAGTTCCAAGGGTCTGAAAACTAATGAATCTACAAGAACTCTTCCCGTGAAGACTCTTTGGAGGATGAAATGGCATTAATTATAGCTATAGGAGTGGGAACATCAAATGTACCAATCAATGAAGAATACATCCCAACTCCTAGATTCCTTATACGTTGACGGGGTTATCCACCAGCAGAATAGTAGAATCTGAAGTTGCTCGAGGATCAACTGGAGAATAATCCAATTGATCAACCTTAACAATTTTCCCCTCATGAGGAAAAAAAAGGACTTGAAACAGATTCGAAATGACGGCATCCATTTCATAAATCTAATTCCGTCCTAAGAGGAGATTGTAATCTAGGTTGGCATCAATGATTTCTACTTTGATATTAACGAACTTTCCTCCAACACATATAGGAAAGGTTGGGATAATCCCGTGTGGCCTATGAGAATGCCCGTCAAATGATGTCAATAGACTGGGTGAAATAACAGTCGAAGGTGATCAAATGGCCTTCCAACATGACATAAACATTATGCATGTGGAGGCTCCCTCATCTATAACTGTTTGAAAAATATTATTTTTCCAGTAAGTAGACTTTATTTGAAAAGCCATATGATGAGGAAGTGTCTTTTTGACATTGAGCATGTCAAAAGTGAGAACTAAAGAATTATTTGGATCAATTGCCCCGATCACTGAAAGCAAAGCACTTCTTTGAGCTGGACACAACTGGAGTACCTCAAAAGCAGACATAGAGCATGGACTTTGAGTCAGATATTTTATAATGGAGTAGTTCTGGGCTACCCTAGCATTAGGGTTCATAGTCTCGCGTTTGGCAGAACCTTTTGGTATCTGAGGTATAAACTCGATAAAGGGTCACTCAATATGAAGTGGATCCATAGTTCCAAGAATAGATTTATCCTTGGATGTTTCAACTTCACCATAATCACATGACCGTGTAGCCACATTGATGTGAGAACCCATCATGAAAACATTTGAGGAATTGACCTCCTCCTAGTTGCCCCCTAAAGAGGTACCAGGCTTTGAATTCACGCCAACAAGAAACTATTGCTAGAAGACCCTTGCTACGCTTAAGACAACTTGGGAGCTAGAAGACCCTTGCTACACTAACAAGCATTAAGCATCTTGAATTTTTGGGCAGAGATGAGTGAAATGGTCTCCACTGCATAACTTGAATGGAAACTTAACTTTCTTCTTAGAATATTTTCCACCTTCACCAACATTATTCTCAGGCTTGTTCGCATTAATATTCCCATCCTGATTCTTCTTTCTACCTCGTCCCTTCTTCTTCCCATCGGAATTTTGAAGAAACAGTTTGTAAAGACAACTACTGCAATCGGCTCAGAAGGTTCAATGCATTTGCATCAATCGATCCAACAATACCATCAGCATGCGGGCCTGGCTTCAGTTTGGATATATCAACCATGGATCTCGGAGCATCAAGCAAGACTTTTTGAAGAGTCCCAGACTGAGAATATAACAGTTCTAATAGCTGGGCATGAAAGATAGCATGCTCTTCGGAATAACCTCCGGACATAGAAACGTCCTTGGAGATCTCAGGTTGTAATGATTTTAAAAACCATTTGAGATGGAATTCAGGTGGAATTTCGGCTTTAATGAGCCTCTTTCTACGTCTCCATTCCTGGATTTGATCCAAAAAGTGAGTAGCCATGTCCTAATGAAAATTGGCCAGAAGTTTAGTTCTGACTTCGTAATGGACAGGCAACTGAAAATGGTTTAAGAAAATGTTAGCCAAATCAGTGAAAGACATAAAGGTCCCCCCTGGCAACTCTATATACCACTTAGCTGTATTCCTAGTTAAGGTGCATTCAAATAGTCTCAACCTAATCGAATCATCAATTAGGGAGTTACATGAGCACCATAAATGCAACGTGGTTACATGGTGGCCCGAGTCTTCACCACTCTTCCCTTCGAATTTTGGAATATCCAATGGAAGTTCGGTTGGGACCAGAAGCCAAGCTAGATTGTATCTGATTGGATTATTCGTAAACTTAGTCAAGTCTAGCAGATTAAGTGTGGCCAGAAAAGGAAGTCTCGGAGGACCTTCGGGATTCCACCTAGATTGGGCGAGGTTCCCGAAAGTCGGAAAAGAATGACCTAGATTTTGAAAGGCACCAGGTTGCCCAAAGTAACTAGTAGAACCTACTAAACAAAAAGGTGACCCTTTTGGTCCAGCAAAACTCGGAGTTTGACCAACTCTAGCCGAAAAACCTCCGTAACCAGCAAATTTTCCCCCTAATGAATTATTGTAAGGAACTGACAACCCCTAGTAAGGGTTCTAGGCATTAGCTAAGGGTGGAAAACTTTGAAATGAATTGATTGAGGAATATGGCACATTCCCTTGTTGGTCGAAAAACTGATTCCCAGTTCGTACCCCACTAACTACAAGGTTTTTCCAACTCTGATAAGGATTAGTACCTTGACTTGTGAAAGGAAAAGGCATAGACCCTACCATCGGATTGGAATGTGGTATATGACCACTTCCAAAGGGGAAACTATGGAAAGAAGCCAATGCACTCATCATGGATATGGAGGAAGTTAATGGTACACCTAATGGAACTGAAGGAATACCTTGAGAGGAAATTCCAAAAGGGAAGAATCCAAAACTAGATGCATGAGCTTGGGAAATTCCACTCGTCGACAGAATGGAAGTAGACCCAAACAAGGATGTGCTGGAAGTAGACCCAAATAAAGATGTAGAAGGGATGGAAATAGTTCCTCCCCCTTGTACAGAGATAGGAGTCGACATACTCGTAGCACTCGTGGTGGATGCCATGCTTCCAGCAGTGGTCATCGAAGGGATGTTTATGTGTGGACCTGGGATTGAAGGCTTGTGTGTCAGAGTTTTGACGCATAATAATATGTCTGAACGATCAGAAGGGAGAGGAGAATTCGGACCCGCAATTGACTCGGATAGCTCTTCTACCTCAATATTATCCTCTGACTGGAAGAGTACTCGAGAAACAATTAGTGTGTTCCTCCATAACTCTGTGGTAGTACTAGGTATAACTTGTACACTGATGCCCCCAAGCAGAGGATCAATCGCTGATGTGCTAGCTGCCACTAGTCGAAAAGCACTGGCAGAATCACTTGTACGCCTTCTAGGAGAAGGCTTTGGACTCATAGGTGAAAGCCCACGAAGTCTTCGGGACCATCTAAGTGATCGTTCAACTACTTTGAATTATTCTTATAAGATCTACTTAAAGACTCAAGAAAATTGAAAGCTAGGCTGACTAGGAGCACAAAACACACACTAAAAAATGTCCCTAAAGAATTTAGTAATCAAACAACTTCCAAGTATTTCTGCTCCCGTTGATTAGGACCAGACACCAAAATATAAGAAAGTGAATAAAAAGGGCCTTCCCAAAATAGACTAGCGTAATTACACTCCAGGTCTACTAGCGAAGGTATCAAAGGTAGTTATGCTAACCTCCAGACAATAGTGTTTATCAGTGCAAGCTCCCAAGCTTCGTAAACATGCCCTCCAAAAGTACTGTTGAACGTGATGCAACGTCAACCTTAGGTGCCATGGATTCCCCTCCATAGCCACTTGTGTAGATCCCTAGGATTGGCAACTAAAAACACCAACTCGTATCAAAGGCTGGGTGGAACAATCGTGAAGTAAGATCCAACAAGTAAGAGAGGGGATATCTCTCATCCTTATCTTCACAAACCCTCGTGCTTAACTCCCAATCACAGAGCTTTCCTGGTCTCCCTAACGCTATTAGATTTCACTCTTTATTCGGACTTCTATGTTTCACAATTTAGAGTGGCCTTGGAGAGTTTACTCTCCTCTTGCCTAATACAAGGCCCTAGATAAACCTAAAACTTGTTGGTGCATCTGATTGACAATATAAAAAATTCTAGTTTATTCTATTAAGCACTTTATTTTAAGTGGTTGTTCTTCTTAAGTCAATGGGACAATATGGAAGTGAAACTGATGGTGTTCTTATGATGCAAAAGGAATTAATGAAAAACTAACTTATATGCAATGCACTTGTTTGTTCTTCGATGAAAAGCAACTTCTACTTGTGTTCTAAGAAACTTCTATAAAGAAAAAAAAAATTCTTTTTCTTTTCTTTTAGCACACTTCACACTTATGAAAACTAAAAGACTATCGATGCTTTAATAATGCAAAACTACCCTAATGCAAAGTGTACATGATAATGCAAAATTCTAGATAACTCTAAAAAAGGGACGAAAACAATTTGCTTGTAAGCCAACTTAAGTTCTTGAAAGGAATAAGAATTTTGAACTCAAAATCTTTCCCAAAACAAGAAGGACTAATCAAAAATATCTCAAATCACTCTCAAAAACCAAAAGAAACAAAACTCAAATTCAGCAAAGAAGGAAGAAACAATGTTTTTGAAGGAATTTTCTTTTCCAAAAAACGATAAAAACTACTTTTCAAAAGCACTCAAAATGCCACCAAAGACTCAAAGTCCGAAAGCAAATCACAAGGATACTTTGTAAGTTATTAATTCAACAAGAATGAAAACTTGAACAAAATAGGTGTTTCAACTTGCACCAAACGATTCAAAAGTAGCAAAAAGAGCTTTGAGAAAATTGTTCAAGAAATCAGGAAAGACACACTTTCGAATTCATCAACAAGAAACTTTCGAAAAGCGAGAAAAAGTGAATGGCCACAAAACTGACGAAAAGCAAAGCAAGCAAACCAAAAAATGAAGTTTGACACTAAGATTGTAGACAATCTTTTGTTTCAGAAGACCAAAATGATCAAGAACCTCTATAAGAAGCCTTATGTGTTCAAACACAAATCATAAAACTCATTGTAAAGCAAACCGAGGCCAAATACTTTTCAAAGCAAGAGAGAATTTGTAACAGTAAGCTCAGTGAACAATTAAATTCTCAAAACAAAAACTGACCACTTAGAAACCACAGAGACCAAGAAACAAATCTTTCTAGAAATAAAAATTTGAAAAAATCATGCAACAAATTGTATACGCGAGTGTGTCTCTACACAACTACATGTACATGCGCTTCTGCCAAAAGAAATTCGCGTATATGCAGTTCTAGTTCACATAAACAGGTGTGTGTTTGCTTATGTAAATAGACAAAGGTGCGTATATGAAGTTTTACAAGAAAAATAAAAAATGAGGCCTGATGAAAAAGATCAGACTTGAAGTCTGAGTTCCTATAGGAGCAGGCAGTATAGTGACATCAAGCAAACTAAGAACTGAGCCCTGATTGGAACTAAATAACCCAAAATAGGAATAACAAGATTGTTATCCTGAGTGGAGTCGCCAATTTTGTTAAGGGAAAAAGTCCCCTAGGGCTTTGGGTCAGAACCCTAGCAGAGCAGGAGTAATCTACAGAAAGAAACAAGCATTCAACTCAGGAAACATGCTTAAACAAACTAACTATGCAAGGATGAACATACCGAGATGTCCTTCGTTTGGGTAGCTCCAGCTAGGGTTCAAACCCTCTACAACTCCTGATGATCTTCTAACCTGCAAATCAACCAATTCGAATACACATAACATCATATAGATAAGGAATTATAGTGAAATAAACTTTATATCATATAATTTGATGGTTACTTATACATTGAAATAGTCATTCATATATAAACCATAACAATAACATCAGATGCATAAACAAAGTTGATATCAGGAACAAGAAAACATTTCTTTTTATTGTATAAAACTATAAAAAACATGGAAAGAGTTCACCTAAGTCTTCCTCTTCCTACTCCAAGTGGAACTTTCCTCCAATTCCGTCCAGCCCCAATCTTCAATAGCCTCCTTCCATTGCTAATACCATGATATCTCCAAGCATATGAGAGAATATCAAAACTCATGGAAACAAGGGTTTCCTGAACTTGGGGAAGTGCTTGAAGCATAGGGATTCTTCAGAATTATTCAGGGGATAATCTCAGTATAGTAATTCTATTATTTCTCTCGTCCTTAAGGCCTTCCCATTGAAGTCTTTTTATACCTCTCCCAAATTAGTTTTTTACTTGGGAAACAGTTGGGAACAATTGGGACATGGGCACTAATAGCTAATCAATAGGTAAAACTGGTGATCTCCACCCATAGTTAAGGAAATTTAATTTTTTTTAGTGTTTTAACACATATACGCGAGTTCGATATAAACTGACCCGTGTGTACACACTTTTAACAGAGGGAAAAGTAGCGTATAGGGAGTAAAACACTGTTTTTAAAATATTTGGACCAAGTCTAGAAGAAGGGATTGCCCTAGGCCATAAACCAAGCAGAAAAAATACAAAGGGTGATATTTGGAGCTATAAAAGCATCACAACATGGAAGGGAAGTTAGCTAGCAATCCAAAGTGATGGCTAAACCAACAACATATTTCAGTAAGATTCATACATAGATATATAGAAAATAGCTACTCATTCATGCGCAAGAAAACAAATACATATATCATTGAGAGTAAACAACGTAATTGGAATACAATATGACATATGCACGAAATGTGTTGGCTTTGTTATATTAAGAAGTGTAAGTTCTAGTCATACAATACAACCATGATGAACCAATAGTTCCGAAAGCATAATGTTATAGTCACTATCGCTTGCTCCTAAAAACATATATACTAGCTCTATGTAGTGGAGAAGCCAAGGCTCGATAAAATAATGTCCAACCTTTCTCTAAGATACTCCTATTGGAAGCTTCACTGACCAAAAGACCATACAATGAGTTATGAGGGACTATATATAGAAAAGGGTGGGGTGACCCTTAAAATTCCCCTTAATGATAGTTCACCTACCCTCGTGACTCTTCATCTACTCTATGACTGTTACATCCAACTATTGACACTTGAACTTACACTTGATAAGACATTACTTACAATCTACACATGTACCCATGTGAGGAAAAATAGGCTTTAGAAATCCATGCAAGACATCATTATGACTCGGACAATTGTGGGACGACTAGCTCTTCAACATCTGCATGGTGGTCAACAGTAGTGAACTGATGCCAAGCTCGGTTTAACCATGGTGCCCATGTACTCTAAGGTGGCATCTTTCTGGAAATGAACTGTTGGCTCCATAGAATCTAGGTACACTACTAGGGATCCTCTATCCAACTTGTCTAATAGCATGTGCATCATGTTTTCAGTGCAACCAGACCAGCGACATACTGATGCATTGTGTCTGCACTGATCACCAAGTCTGGGTTGGTGGTTATGCACATCACTCCTCAAAGTACGAGTCAAGCTCCAGTCAAACTTGTGCCTTTGTCTTTTCTTAGGTGAGTATCCCAATAGATGGGATCGCTTGTGCATGCACAACAACATCCATACTCCTGAATACTTATGCATGGGAAGCCTATAGACTAGTGATGAGCTGTGGGACATCTTCATAGTTCCAGATCTGACTTCGGATGCATGCTTTCAACTCGACCGCTTTGGGCTTCATCGTCTTAGGCATGTGTAATGCGGTTCCCTTTTATCTCATTTTCCATGTCTGCAAGTAATCAACAACATCATTGTGATAGCTCCAAATATCACCCTTGTTATTTGTGATGCTTGGTTTATGGCCTAGGGCAACCCGTCCTTCCAAACTTGGTCCAAATATTTTAAAAAACAGTGTTTTACTCCTTGTACGCTACTTTTCCCTATGATAAAAGCGAGTACACATGGGTTAGTCAATACCCAACCCATATATATGTGTTAAAACACTTAAAAAAATTAAATTTCCTTAAATATGGGTGGAGTTCATGGGTTTTACCTGCTGATTACCTCCTAGTGCCCATGGCCCAACTATTTCCCAACTAAAAAACTAATTGGGAGAAGTATAAATAGACTTCTATGGGAAGGCCTTAAGGAGGAGAAGAGATAGAGTTATTATATTGAGATTATCCCCTGACTAAGTATGAAGTATCCATGTGCTTTAAGCACTTCCCCAAGTTTCAGGAAACCCTTGTTTCCTCGAGTGTTGATATTCTCCCACTTGCCCTAGATATCATGGTATTGGTTATGGAAGGAGGTTGTTGAAGACTGGGACTAGATGAACCTGGAGGACAGTTCCACTTGGAGCCGGAAGAAGAAGACTCAGGTGAATTCTATCCATGTTTATTATAGCTTTCTACAATAAAAAGAAATGTTGTGTTGTTCCTGAGATTGACCTTGTTTATGCATGAGATGTTGTTGTAATTCATGTATGAATGTCATTTCGATGTATAACTGATCATCGTACTTATATGATATAAATTTTATTTAATTAAAATTCTTTATCTATATGTTGCTATGTATGTTTGAATTGGTCGATTTGTAGATTTGAAGATCATCAGGATTTGCAAAGGGTTTGAACCCTACTGGAACTATCCAAATGAAGGACATCTTGGGATATTCATCCTTGTGTAGTTTGTTTATTTAAGCATGTTGCCTGAGTTGTATCCGTGTTTCTTGCTATAGATTACTCTTGCTCTGTTGGGGTTTTAACCTAAAGCCCTAGGGTACTTATTCCCATAATATAATTAACGACTCTGCTAGGGATAACAATCTTGTTATTCCTAGTTTGGTTTCTTCAGTGTCAATCAGGGCTCAGTTTTGGGTTTTCTTGCTGTGATAGTATTGCCTGCTCCTGTAGGAACTCAGACCTCAAGTCTGATCTTTTTGATCAGGCCTTGGTTTTTTATTTTTCTTGCAAAACATAGTATACACACCTTTGTTTGTTTACAGTACTGTACACACGCTTATTTTTGTGAAGTGAAACTGTGTATGCACGAGTTTCCTTTGTCCTACGTGTGTTTACACACACCTATGCTTGAACACAGTCGCGTATACCATTTTTTGCATGCTTTTTTCAAATCTTTCTTCCCGGAAAGATTTGTTTCTTGGTTGGTTTGGTTTTTGAGTGATCAGTTCTGTCTTTAGAATTTAATTATTCAATGAGCTTATTGTTTTGAATTCTCTTCTACTTTGAAATGTTTTGGCCTAGCTTTGCTTTTGGGTGAGTTTTATCATCTATGTTTTGACACACAAGACTTCTTATAGAGCTTCTTCATTGTTCTAGTCCTCCAGAATAGCAGATTGTTTTCAATCTTTGTGCCAAGCTTGATTATTGGTCTACTTGCTTTTCTTTCTGTCATTTTGTGGCCTTACAACTTTTCTTGCTTTTTGAAAGTTTATTTTTGACAAATTTGAAAGTGTTTCTTTCCTGACTTCTTAGTTGGTTTGTCAAAGCTCTTTTCTTCCTTTTGGGTCATTTAGTGCAAGTTGAAGCCTTTTTTGTTCAAGTTTTCATTCGTTGTCAAATTTGTGACTTGCAAAGTTTCATTGTGATCTTCTTTCAATCTTTGAATCTTCGGTGGCATTTAGAGTGCTTTCGAAAGGTTGTTTTCATTGTTTCTTGAAAAAGAAAAGTCTTAAAAAACATTTTTCTTCTTTTCTTTAGCCACATTTTTTGGTTCCTTTTTCATTTTTTGAAAGTGAATTGTGATCTTTTATGATCTTTCCCTCTTGTTTAGAGAGAATTTTTTTCATTCAAAATTTATATTATCTTCAATACTTAAGTTTGCTTATTAACGGTTATAAACAATTGCTTTCATTTTTATAGTGATTTAGGATCTTGCATCTTCATTACACCTTGCTTTAGGATAGTTTTGATTGTTAAAGCATTAGTAATATTTTTAGTTTTTGCATGTGTGAAGTGCATTGCAAGAAAAGAAAAGAAAAAGTTTTCTGCTTTATAGAAGTTTCGTAGAACCCACGTAGAGATCTATTTTCATTGAACAAAAAATGATTGCATTCATGTAGTTACCTTTTCATTGATTTCGGTTGAGTCATACACACATCATTGGTTTCACTCCCGTTCATCCCTTGACTTAAAAGAACAACCTTTAAACTAGAACCTGTTTGTATTGTCATCAGAATACATCAACAAGTTTAGGTTTATTTAGGGCCTTGGATTAGGTGAGAGGAGAGTTAACTCTCCAAAGCCACTCTAAATTGTAAAACATAGAAGTTTGATTAAAGAGCAAAATCCAATAGTGTTAGGGAGATCGAGAAAGCTCCATGACTGGGAGTTAAGAAGGATGGTTCATGAAGATAAGGATGAGAGATACCCCCTCTCTTACTTATTGGATCCTACCTCACGACTGTTCCACCCGGCTTTTGAAACGAGTTGATGTCCATAGTTGCCTATCCTGGGAATCCACAGAGGTGGCTGTAGAGGGAATCTCGTGGCACTTGAGGTTGATTTTGTATCACATTCAATAGTACTTCTCGAGGGCACCCTTGCAAAGCTTGGGGGCTTGTACCAACAAAGGTTGTTGTATGGAGGTCAATGTAACTACCTCTGATACATTCGTTGCTAGGCCTTGGCCATCATTGTCTTAGGCTATCTTTAGAAGGTCCCTTACATCACTTTCTTGTATTTTGGTGTCTGGTACTCATCACCTGGAGTGGAAATACTTGGAAGTTGCTTGATTTGTTGTATCTTTAGGGACTTTATAGTTGAGTGCTCTTTGCTCCTTGTATATAGTTGGATTTAGGTATTTTTGTCTAGTGACTTTTGGACTTTAGATTCTGAGTGATTGACTTACCACTTCACTGATCTTGAAATACTTTTGATCTTTCCTTCGAAATTTGTGGAGTTTCCTCCTCAAGGGAAAAGGTTTTGATTCTGTGTCTATCTTCCTTGAAAAGTCATTTGTATATTCCTGTAAGGGAAGGATCTATGAATAAGTTAGATATGGCTAATATTCCCATGGAAACCAACTAGGTTACCCTCCCAAAAGGGGATCCTTATGCCATTCCTTTGTTTAGAAACGTTGGTACTCCCTTGATGGCCACTTTGAACATTCCTGGATTGAATGTTGGACTACCAATTTGGTTGTGGTCCACTCCGAATATTCTAGATGTTCCTGAAGCTTATCAGATGAATGATTTGTTTTAGGCGCATCACATGGATGCTAATTGTTTATCTTCTTTCAAAATGAAATCTAGGATTCCTCTTTCTCCTCCTTCTTGTAATAAGAAATCTAAAAAGAGGAGAAAGAGGAAGATGAAGAAGAAGAATAATTCTAGCAATTCATCATCAGCCTCTGCTAGTCATGTTGAAGATGAGCTTTCTGCCACTCCAAGTCATGCTAGGGGCACAAGTCTAGTGACTGTGAGTCATACTAGCAATTCATCATCAACCTCTGCTAGTCATGTTGAAGATGAGCCTTCAGCCACTGCAAGTCATGCTCGGGGCACAAGTCTAGTCACTGCGAGTCATACTAGTAATTCATCATCAACCTCTGCTAGTCATGTTGAAGATGAGCCTTCAGCCGCTGCAAGTCATGCTGGGGGCACAAGTCCAGTCACTGCGGGTCATACTAGCAATTCATCATCAACCTCTGCTAGTCATGTTGGAGATCAGCCTTCAGCCACTGCAAGTCACGCTGGGGGCACAAGTCTAGTCACTGCAAGTCATACTAGCAACTCACCATCAACCTCTGCAAGTCATGTTGAAGATCAACCTTCAGCCGTTGTAATTCATGCTGGGGGCATAATTCTAGTCACTGCAAGTCATACTAGCAAAGAGTCACCGACCTCTGCAATTCATGTTCGAGACTCTCTGCAAACCACTACTAGTCATGTTAGCGGAATGGAGGTTGATAAGAAACATGGACATAGAATTTTTAAACCTAAGTTCCCTTGTAAGATATGCAACGAAGACCATCTTACTCATTTGTGCCCTGGTATTCTAGAGGTACAAAGGATATGGTCCGAGTCTATAAGTTCTTCTACTCCTGGATCTGATATGGTTTCTCAATAGTCTCATCAACCATTGGTTGATAATGTGGTAGAGTGAGTGCAATCTCTGGTTGATTACACTCCTCTTTTGGGGGGTGAAGTGCCTAACAGAAGAGTCTGTTTGATTTCTAGTACAGAGTCTTCTGATGTAGGGGGCATTCCAGTTGCTTCGAATGTTCCATCTCCAAGTTCTATGATTGTCTCCTTTGATTGGGATAGTCTTGTCGAGCCTCTTCTTCCTTCCGTTGCACCTTTCCAAGTAAAGGTCAGAGTTAATTCCACAAATTTCTATTGATGTATTGTGGATGAAGGATCCTCTGCAATTATTATATCCTCTTTGACTTGGAAAGCTTTGGTTTCCCCAAATTTGCTGACATCTTAGAGTCAGTTGTTAGCTTATGATATAAGACCTGGTGAATCTATGGGTGTTCTTCCTCAATTGCCTATTACTTTAGGTGGGGAAATTGTCTTAATCGATATGATGGTGGTTGATAGCCCTTTAGACTTTAATATGCTACTTGGGCATGATTATTTCTATGCTACAAATGTGGTGGTGTCTTCACTCTTTTGAGTGATATGTTTTCCTCATAAATGGAATATTGTCACTATTGATCAGCTTGCATCTGATAATCAACATCCTAATTCGAATTTACTGCAGAATATCCCTTGGTTTGTTCCAAGTGTTCAAGTAGACTCTACCCCGCCACGGGTAAATTATTGGCATTGAATACTCAATGTTCAATCACTTTTGAGAAGGATCCTTTGACCTATTATTCTCCTTCTTGGGACTTGATCCCAGTAGTTGACCGAGAGATTCTTCCTATAGGGACATGGGACCCCTTAATTCCCTCTTTTGATCCTTGTAGTTCTCATGATTTCTCAAAATTTGATTTGCCTTCATAGGAGGAACTCTTTGAAGCCATGAGTTTTGACTACCAAAGGAGTTCTTGGCTTGAGCCTTGCAAGGGGTTTGTTTAGAAGAACTATTATGTGTAAGCCACAAGGTTGCGTGGTTCCCTGTACCATATTGTATATATAAGGTATGCATTTTCAAGTTTTGTATTCTATAACACAATATTTTATCTGAAGCTTATATGTGGGATATATTAACTTCTTGTCTATTGTTTTTTTAATTGATGTTTACAGAACTTGGAAGATTTCTCCTTTGGAAAATTTCAATCCAATTTTTTATGGATTGATCCATTTTGACAAGTATTAGTTCTCGAAACTGGCATATAGGTTAGGTTTTTCCACCTGCATTGTGCAATTATCAGTTTACTTTCCCATTTTGGCCTTAGGATTGACCCCACTAGGTTATGGCACAAAACCTTCTCATTACTTAGAAGTATCATGACTTGTGTGGTAGAGCCTACCTTATTATGAGTGCCCTAGATAGTACCTTGTTGTCACTTGGCACCCATCCTGATTTATTGTTCTTAGGCTTAGGAGTTGTCTTTAGTCCTGCCATGACTTGTGTGTTGAAGACTCATTCTCCTTGCTTCTTCGCTTAGTTATGGCCTTATACCTTAGAGGCTCCTTTTTGTTGAGTTGTACTACTACATTGCATTTTGACTATTTGCACCTTTTGGCCTTGAGCCGGCTTTACTCGGACTCGTGTTGAAGCCAATTATTTGACCATGTCTTCTACAAACTCAAACCTGATCACTTAGCTTCTGCAACTTGACACACCCTTTGATCTCTGGAAGGAACAACCCTTTGAGTGTCCTTGACCAATTTCACCTCCCTGCATTAAGCATAGGATTGTTCCCATCCTAGGAACTAGATCATCTATTTCGCTTACACTCATTCTTTCCACTGTACTATAGCATTCTTTTATTCTTTTTCCAGCTTAAAGAAAAAGACAAAAACAATTATATATTCCAAAAAGAGTAGGAACGAGACAACATTTCCATATATTGTTGATAGTTAGAGTCAATTGTGTCACCCTTGAACAAAGCACTAAAAAGAAAATCTCTCCTCCATTTTGGGCGGGATTTAGTTTGACTTAGGTACACCTTAACCTTGTTATTGAGTCAGTTCTCATCTGATTGGTTATCTCTTCCAATCATATGGAGAGTTCTCTCGTGCCTCCTGCATGACGAACTTATACAGAGTTATCATATGCTGCCACATAGTCATCATTGAGTTGTGCTTTTTTTCAAGGGAAGTAAACCTGATTCGGCCTCTTTGCAGTGTCTCTTGACCTATTTTTTAGTCAGCCACCCATGGTTGTCAGTGTCATGTTTTTCATCACATCAATTATATTGGTCCTTTGCTCATGCTGGTTTGAGAAGGTCTGCATTGAATTCTTGCTAGCGGGCCTTGTCCTTATCGACGACGACATATTGCTCTGAGGGTAGGCTTAGAGCCACAACTTGGCCCTATTTTCATTATTGATAGGTCACCTTGTGCTCATAATCGATCAGTATCATGGGTCTTTGACTGAGTGGTTTCCCTTGTGTTCGACATTAGGTTTCATTATCATGCATTGGGATTTGTGCAGTGCCTTGGTTTCTATTTTACCCTATTTGTGGATTCTTCGCCTTTATCTGAGCTTCCATTATTGGTTAGTTTAAAGGGTTTCTATCGTGCACTAGCTATATCTTGTTACGTCGGAAACGTGCTTCGGTTGGGTTACTAAATTTTTTTCATCTGATTCCTTCGACGTTATTGGCCTACGGGTTACACTTGCGCTAGATTGATGAAGGATGCCTTAATGACTTCCTTCTAGTGGATCTTTTCCTATCGACTACGGCTCATTGCTCTGGGAAAAAGATCTAGAGTCCATTTTGCAGTACCTTGGGGTTTGCAATCATCAGTGGAAAATTCCTTCGCTATTGATAGTGGGAAACCATCATTGTCCCCTGATTGATAGATTCTTCTAGGTGTTCGATTTCAGCTCATTTATTTGCACTTGTTAGATTGTACTGGGTACCTTGACTCTCATTGTCATTATCATTGAGTAGTCTTTCGTTTGTTAACAATATACATGAATGACCGGTAATCAAACAATTTCTCACATGGTCGACTTCATATTATTTATTCCCATTGTATAGAAATATACCATGGCGGTCGGTGAAGACCTCGGGTTGCATCAACACTCTTTGGTTCACCTGTAAGTTACTTATGTTTCTGCAAGTCAACACCATCCACATTATATGTTGTAGTCCTACATAGCGACATCTTATATGCTAGCATCTAAGTTGCGATGTAGTATCATCTTATTCCATAACGTTCATTTGGTACTATTGGGATCAATTTTTGACATTAGTGATCAACTTCATCATTCAACTTCATTGATCATCTTCTTATATGTGATATTCAGACATGTACTCGTTCGATCACGATCAGATGATCCATTATGTACTTTCAGTTCTTTATACTAGTATACATAGTGGATCCGCTTGTACTTGATAAGTAGGCATGCTTTAATTTCTCTGAGCATGGGTATGCCCACCTTATACAGTTGTTTCTTTTTTATCTTCTTTTGATGACTTGGCAGGCTAAAATCTAGTGAAGTCCTTCTCAGTTTCAACAGGTTTCCTTTCGATATACTTAATACATTTCAGCCATCATGTACCCCTTCTGACCTCATATATTAGGGGGCATGTGCTATAGCTCTAAATATCACCCTTGGTATTTGTGATGCTTGCTTTATGGCCTCGGGCAACCCCTCCTTCGAGACTTGGTCCAAATATTTTCAAAAACAGTGTTTTTCTCCCTGTACGCTACTTTTCCCTGTGATAAAAGTGTGTACATGCTAGTTAGTCAATACCCAACCCATGTATATGTGTTAAAACACTTTAAAAAATCAAATTTTCTTAACTGTGGGTGGAGTTCACAGGTTTTACCTGTTGATCACCTCCTAGTGCCTATAGCCCAACTATTTCCCAACTGTTTCCCAACTAAAAAACAAATTGGCAGAAGTATAAATATACTTCTATGGGAAGGCCTTAAGGAGGAGAAGGGATAGAGTTATTGTAATGAGATTATCCCCTGACTGAGTTTGAAGTATCCTTGTGCTTCAAGCACTTCCCCAAGATTCAGGAAACCCTTGTTTCCTTGAGTGTTGATATTCTCCCACTTGCTTGAGATATCATGGTATTAGTTATGGAAGGAGGTTGTTAAAGACTAGGACCTAGAGGACGGTTCAACTTGGACCCAGACGAAGAAGACTCAGGTAAATTCTCTCCATGTTTATTATAGTTTTTTACAATAAAAAGAAACACTATCTTGTTCCTAAGATTGACCTTGTCTATGCATCAAATGTTGATGTAATTCATGTATGAATGTCATATTGATGTATAACTGATCATCTTGCTTATATGATATAAAGTTGATTTCATTAAAAAGCTTTATCTATATGCTGCTATGTATGTTTGAATTGGTTTATTTGTAGATTCGAAGATCATCAGGAGTTGCAGAGGGTCTAAACCCTGATGGAACTACCCAAATGAAGGACATCGGGGTATGTTCATCCTTGCATAGTTTGTTTATTTAAGCATGTTTCCTAAGTTGTATGCGTGTTTCTTGTTGTAGATTACTCTTTCTTTGTTGGGGTTCTAACCCAAAGCCCTAGGGTACTTATTTCCGTAACAAGCATGCATTTTTAACAAGATACATGCTCTCCTTGCACATCGATTCTACCAACCCTTGAGATGGATAATGACCTTATGTACAGCACCAAACTTGGAATACAACACCCACATGAATGTGTTAAGGGACAATACTTTATCAAGTATTGCCATCTTCAATTTTGCTCGGGCAGATGGTGTAACCAATTCTCCTCCCTGCTTGGCCATATGTAACTCCTTATTCATTCTCTCATTTTCTACTATCAGGAAGTGAACACTCGAGCTAGTGGCTTTGACATGTTCTCTGGTAGCATTGGCCAATGGTGTTGGATGCTTGCGCATGTCAGACACAATCACTCATTCCTAAAAATATGTAGGAGATGTGTGATCTTCCAAATTTGACACTCTACGAAATTGCACAACTCTATGTTGGTACTAATCGAATAAGATGTTGTGCATCTCTCCCTCTAGGTTGTCTCCAAGGATCTCAGTGTCTCCTTGGTTGCTTGGGACCTACTTCTCTTCTCGATGTGGTGAAGCTAGTGGGTTGACCTCTTGGTGGTCAAGCATGAGGTCGATGTCTTTCTCTGAATCCAAGTGCTCCATGTTCGTATCCATCAGCTCAAGTGCTCATTCAATCTCTTGAGAAAAGTTCTACTCTTGTGATGGATCACCCTACCTGCTCGGTGCTAGCTTCTTGGATGAGTCGACTACCTCTATGGGCAGAGTTTCATTTGTCTGTACATGATGCACCCCCAGCTATACTTGTTCTTATTACGGTTCCTTCTCCTATTTGTGCAGCTCCTCTTCCTTCTGATGTTTCTCCTTCAACGTATGCAAATCCTTCTTTGTTTACTCCATTCTCCATTTTTCTCTCTGCCTTTAGGTGTTCCTCTTGTCGCGTTGTTTCCTCTTCGCCTCTATTACCAAAGCTACTTCTACACAAGAGGGTTTGTTCGAAACATGCATCTTTGTTCCTCCTCCATGCTATCGACAATATTCCTCTTACCTTTGTCACACACTGGTATGTTCATCTCTGTTGCTGCTGGTGGTGGTGCTCTTCAGGATGATGCTTCAAGCTTCTTCGCTAACCATTCCATAACGATGCCAAATCGTTCATTGGACTTGGAGAAGCTATAAAAATATCTCCATGGGTCATCCTCTTCCCAATGACATCACCCATGGATCCACTGAAACTGTACTCTCGTGCAGTGGTCTTTTATAAGACAATGTGGGTCATATATATTGTAGCTTCAGGCGTTGAATGGATATTTCTTGATCTCCTCTAGTTCGACATCCGCATGCTTGAAATTCCTTATCTCGTATATCCTAATCCACAATGGAAGTGACTGCCAAGGTGTTTCTTCTTCCGGTGTAGGCTAGATGATAATCTTGCTAAGATGTAGTATGATACTTCATGCATGACGAGCTTGTCCAAGGAAAATTTCGGTAGAACATGAGGAGGCTTCTCCACATTGTACATCTGTATGAAGGTGTCATACGATTGGGCATAAAAATTTGATATATTGATGAGTGATTCCATTACTTTCTTCGACATGTAGGGTGGATCCTATTCAAATATCATCTTGTACACCAGGGTGACAAAATGATTGGACAATTGTGTGATAACTCCTCTGAAGCTGTATTCGCACAACATTTTCCAATAAATGTTCATAGAGGTCTCCGCTAATGTCCATGCCCACTTCAAGCACGGGAATTCCTAATAGGCATAGATTGCATCCAAGATGTAAGCTGACATGTAGATTTCTGCTTACTGACCTTTGGGAAGCTATCAAACTCTTGTTACCCGTTCCTTCAGCCGATGAGCCAACATGACAGACCAGTTGCATGCTTTGCCTTTTCTGGCCAGTTGTTCCAACATGATCACCCAACTCTGTAGGAAGGTTTCCATGCTCTCTTTGCCATACAAGCGACATGAAAAAATGATGAAGTATTGATATGCCTTCCACAGTATCTTCATCTTGTATATCTGACTGGGCATCATCCTAAATTTGGCCAGCTCTTTCACCTAGTTCTTGAAGATATCCCTCGAGTTGGCATTGCTACTACGTATGCTGAAGGGTGTCTCCATGGTGACCACGGGCTTCAAAATATGGTACATTTGTTCATAATCTTGTGCCCTAAAGGTTGCAGTCTCCATCCCACTGACACTCCTCAATTTCATCATCTTAGGATCGGTGTGTGAGCCGATCCAATGTATCATTCCCATGCATGGGAACATGGGATGCCTGCATGCAATCCAATATGAGCCATACTTGTGAATGTTCACATAAACTTGGTGGTATTCGAGGTCTTACCCAAATGTGCCCGCAAATGCATCATTGACCTCTTTCAATTTCAACTTGATTTCCGTGTCTACAATCAGCTTGGTGTCTTCATAGATTGACAAATTTGTAGAAACTCCCTCAACTACTACTTTAGTTGCACTTCTTTGAGTGTCCTTTGATCCTACTCTCTTGGAGGCCATTGATACTCAACTGCTGAGAGACAGATGAATACTTGCTAGATCTAGAGACATGGCAACATACATGGCAAGAAATCTGTTAGCTAAGAGGAAAGAAAACTTGAGGAACAACATACAACATACCTGGCAATTGACTGGAAAGGATTGCACAATTTTTCCTAGCAAGCTGGGAGAGTGGCTGCCAAAACTACACAATAGGTAGTTTGGGTTGCTAGGAGGCCGGATGGCTACTAGAATTGCATAATGTGCAACCCAAACTGGCCTGCTAGTTGTTGAGATTGAGTAATACAAAATTCCTCATGGTAAGGATTACAGGCACTGCATTGAGTAATTTCCAGGGCAAGCAGTCACTGCCTCTCAGAATTACGTAATGCAAGACTGAAGGATAGTCACTGAGGTAGAAATGTAAATTTTCTTAGAGGAAGTTAGAGCCTTCCCTCTCAGGATTTTGCAATTCTATTCCGGTCAGGCACAACTTGGGCCAAGGCTGCCTGGACCCACTGATGGGAAACTGAAAGTAGATGTGAATATGAATGCATGGTGACACTGAGTGTAAATAGGTGTCAATGATTGTGCATGCAAATAGTGAAATGAAGGATTCAGAAAATGGAACAGCATACATGTGGGTGAAGTGAGTTGCTGAATTAAAAACCGTTCAAGCAAAACAATGTCATGCATGGGATAGTAGTGAAATGCTAACAAAAACTGAAACAGTGCTCGTAAAAGCTAATATGCATGCAAATGACAACAAGCATTCATAGAAATCAAGTAGATAGCACTCACATAGGCCATATGATAAAAAGTGATAGAAATGTTGCAAAAGACAAATTGAGATGACTTATCCATAAATAGCTGAGCTAGATGTGTCGAATACTCCTAGATGTGTTGTGGGATGTCAGAGCTTCAAGATCAATGTGAAGAAGTGAGCTCTAAAGCATCGAATAAATAAGTTTTAGGCTCATGATGCACATGCCACAAATCTAGGAAAAAGAAACACTTGGAGGAAAGATTCTAAAACGATCTTTGCATGTAACCTCTAGCTACTAAAAATAGCTCCCTAAAATCTAGGGATGCTTTTTTCATGTTGCTTTTTACTATTTTGGGGAAAATAAGCCCATGCATACAAGTAAAGGTTTCTCATTCTTAGGTGGAACTGGTCAACCTGATGGCACATGCAACAGCTTGCTTGACTGAGGGAATCTTTTGCGCAAATTCTGGGAGGAAGATAGGTTGGCTGCCAAGAAGGATTGCACAATTTCCAGCCTTAGCAGCTAACTGCTGCCCAGGATTGTGCAATTTATGGGCTAAGGAGTCCTACTGGGCTAGATTGTATAGTTTTTCCAGGGAAGGTTGATAGGAAAAATTGTGCAATTCCTAAGGCTAGCAGGTTTCCAGTCAGAATTGTGCAATTTCTAGAGGGAAGGTTGGTTCCCCTCTATAATTGTGCAATTTCTTGAGGGATTTGTTCAGCTTACAGTTGGACCAAGTTTGGGGAAGCAACCTGTGAGGGGAATGCAACAAGCTATCATGTACATGCTATCATGCTGCTATAAAACCATTGAATCTTGTGTACTCAACAGGGCAAGACATGCTGTTGAGGATGGTTGGTAGGGAGGCTCCAAAATAAAGCTAAGGAAAGAATTTGGAGGGTGGTTGTAGCTGCAACAACAGGTTGTTGATCCGATCTTAAACAAAAATTCCAAAACTTCCATATATAATAATACACACAAAGATGATGCCAAAAAAAATTTCCTTTCATTAATAGAAAAATATTGAACTACACTTAGAAACATAATGGGGATAAGATAGCTCAAACGATGGTAGCATATCTCTGACAAGAAATGTGGTGACTACATGCCTCTAAAATCTATTACAATGAGGCTCAAGGGTCTATTTGTAATTAGAAAACATGAGAAAACTGTAAGCAACCAAAACCCTAACATGAGGATATGTAACACCACGGTTTGTGGGCCCTGTTGGGGTTAGTTGGGCAACCAACTTCTCAGGGTCGTAACTTGGTCATATTATCTCTGCTTGGAATGTACAATACCTTATTGGAAAGGCCTCTCCGCGTACTACAGGTTTCACCGCAAGCCCCTTGATATGGCTATGGGCCTACCACGGACCCCAAAAAAACGTTGTTTAAGGGGTCAAAATTTCTTTAGAAGTTTAGGACCCGAAAAACTGCTAAAAATAGTAAATGTTGAAATGAACAAGGAAACATATGAAACTTACTAGGGGGTCTAAGTAGAAAAAATGGTCTTTATTGCGTGCAGAGCCTTCATGAGGTGAGGAAACTTCTATTGAACCTGGTCCCTCATGAACCACTTGCTCAGCTGAAGGAGTTGGATTGCTTTGACAACTTGATATAAATGTAGCCTCCATTAACGAGTGTTCTCTATCTGTGTGTCCATTATCTGATCAGTTTTGCACTATTCCATGTAGTCTCTATTGAGTTTTTTTAGTTTGAGTTGTTCTACAATTTCATATGTTTCCAACAATGGTGGAAAGTATGGCCACAGGAAATCTACATTGAACACTGGTTGTAGACCAAGGAACAGTGGGATGTTGAGATCAAAGACATTATCATCAATGACCTTGGTGATGGTGTATGGCCCATATCAGAGTGGGCGAAGCTTGCGCTGGGGTCTATCAGGGCACTCCTTATACAAATGTAGCCAAACTTTGTCCCCCACCTAGAACTTGTGTAGAACACGATGTTGATCATGGTGTTGCTTGTACTTAGCATTGGCTCTATCCAATATATCGTGGACCTGTTGGAGGATGTGTTTAATGCACTCAAAAAAGTTGTTAGCCCTTTTAGTTTCGAACTGAATGTAAGTTGAATCTACCTAAGTGGCTGCAAATGGTATGGTCACACCAATGTGGCATAATGGCTAAAATACCATCCGTAACTGAAAGGGGCTATGACCTGTTGAGCTGTGGAGAGATCTGTTCTAGATTTTTTGGACATAGGGGACACTTTCATCCTATATGCATGGATGCTTTGAGTTGTACATGTGCATAATGTGTATGGTCATCTTGTTGACAACCTGTATTTGTCCAACAGTTTGGGGATGGAAATTCATGGACTTAGTAAGTTTTGTATCCAGCGCTAACTAGAGACTTGACTAAAATGCAGTTAGGAGTATGTTGTCCCAATATAAGACAATGGAAAGTGGGATCCCAAAGTGTACCCACACTTTCTCAAAGAAGATCTTAGTAGTGGCCTCTTCTGTGATACTCTTCTCGTAGGCTGCCATGATGGCCATTTTAGATAATATTTTGACGACCATGAATTAACACAATCGTTGTCATGCTTAGTAGAAGCAAAGCCCAACATATAATCCATGGAGATAGATTCCCAAGGCTGACTAGGAGTACATAGATTATTATACAAGTCTTGCTTCTTGATGGTTGGTTCGGAAATGGAAAAAGCGGTGCCAGACCTAATGTAATTCCCAACATCTGGATGAAGTTTCAGCAAAAAAGAATACTTAGGTAATAACACCACTGTTTCCTATACTCTGAAATGTCCAGCGACCTAACTCATCTTGGAATGTGATGAGCACCAGTATAGCCATAAGAATGCTAAAAATCCTAGGGCTACCAACTTTACTTCATCAACCCGAGGTTTTTACAAACTTGGAGGTGACAGTGTTGTATATACAAATAGATGTAATGGTTTACTCTTGTCACTATTGAACTGGGGTGATAGAACACTAGGGTTTCTCAAACTAGTATTTTATTGACTAGAAGTGTTCTAACTACCAACTGTGGAAGGGGAAATTATCCTAGACGAAATAAAATTAATGTTTCCTATTTTAAGGAATGGAAGACTGAATTGGACGATGCTTGTAAAGTGACATGAAATCTTCTATCTACTCATTGACACATTTTTCTTGCAAAAGAACTTAGCTTAACTATATTTATCACATGTGATGATTTAAACTAACTGCGCATGGAATTTGATCTAGAGAGTATTATAACTACTCCATGCATGTGCTAATTAAGAATTAAAAAGAAACAAAAAGAACTATTTTTCTTTATCTTTTCATTTTATTAATGAAAATGCTAATCTTCACTTGTTCCTTGGTAGGGGAGACCGGTATGGAGGAAGAGGGTTAGAATGGTCTTAAGGGCATGGAGGTAAAGTGGATGCCTAATCCTAGCTAACGTCATGATTCTTTTGAATTCGGGATTAAAATAGGCCGCTACAAGATTTCCTACAGGAAAACTACAGGATGTCCTAGTTCTCCTACAAGATCCTCTGTTTTACTATAGGAAATAGAATGAAATCTTAGGAAGTGGTTTAGAAGGTGGAATGAAGCATGCGAAAGGTTGATAATGGGAGAATAAGGCATGGAGGGGGTGAACACTCTCCAGAGCCCAATCAAGTGCTTTAAGGTAGTTGGATTTTCTCAATGGAAATGGAATTTTTTTCTTATAAAACAGGAATTCAGATTGAGATTTTAGTGGATTTTTGAAACATGGGTGGATAAGGCTTGGATGAGGCAAACATGATGAGGTCTCCCTGCAATGTAGAAGCTCCTCCAACAACTCACATTCTTGTTTGCATCTATGCACAAACTCATATATACATGGGAAAGATTTATTAAATGGTATAAAACAGATTTATTACCATCTAATGGTTGAGTTCATGAATGGAAGTGATTTGAAACCAATGCAAAACTTAAGAGATAAAAAATGACAATTATAACTCATCCTAAGAAACTTAAAGACAATGATGTACTCATCAAGAAACCCTAGATTATGAAGAAAAGAAAGAACTATGTTTTTGGGTTGTATGAAAGTGTCCCTCAAGTCATGATCCCAAAAGATAGTGAAAACCACTATTACCAATTTTTTCAAAATATCTTTTGTCACTATGATACCACTATTTTGACTATCCACAAATGGAAGAAAACTAATTAGTCATACCAACACTTGCAAATTGACAACACCAAAATCAGTTCAACAACTAACTATGAATGTAATATAAGCCTACATATACAAAAAGAGGAACCTCTGCTACTAGGGTTCAGCCCTAAGCCAAGAGCTTCAGTCCTTTGAGTCAACACAGTGATGGATGAAGGGAATGCTTCTCATTTTCATTAAAATATCAAAAATACACAAGAGTGATTAGTCACATTGTCTCAACTCGAAAATGCCTCTTGGCTATGATAAAGATGACATTCTAGGCCTTCTTATTTATACAACTCAAGTTACCAACAACTTCCTTATATTTAGGGAGGCCTGGCTCCCAGACTCGAGATCAACTGGTCTTCAACTCTCACTGGCTTGGCTACCAACGATCTTAATGGCTCGACTACATGCAACTCCAAGCTTATGAGATTTGATGGAGGAATTGCCGAGTGAGTGAGGAGTTAAGGAAGGAGATCCCATCTCCTAAAATCCCTCTTTCTTGTCTCTTTCAATTTACTACACTTTAACTAGCCAAAATTTTCTACAAAACCTGCAATCAATGAACATTAGACCACAAGACATGACATCTCATATTTATGCTTCTTATTAAGAAAAATATAACAAAACATCTAAAGAATCATTAGAAAAGTTGGCTTTACTAAGCTGGAGAGTTGCATTAAGGTCCATATAATTTACCCATTGATGGGCCTCATCATCACGCTCACTTGAAGGAACACAAATGTGTCCTAGGTGGCATAACAGTGCATCCTAAAGGTGAAAATTTGGAACTTTCTTCCCTTCTAGCAGTGTCTAGTTTATGCTTCCAAATTCTAGATCATTCTGGTAAAGATGCGGCCACCTTGATGTCTGGTTCCCATAAGGGTCGAGCATAGTGATAAACTCCATGACCAGTGTTCAGCTAAGGAAATCATCAACATTATTGGTGTGACCGTGCTTATACTTAATGCTCGAATGGAACTGTTGAATATAGGTTGACCAATTTTTATGGAGATTGTTATGCAACATCCATTATGTCTGTATGACCTATAGAGGTCGGTGGTCTGTGTGGATGACTGTTTCCTTCCCTAGAATGTAATGCTTTGATTTACGGCAAGCCTGCATAATGGAATATATTTCTTTTTCGTATGCGGGGTACTTTTGGACAGTGTGTGAAAGTGTCCCACTGTGGTAAGCCACTGGATTCCCATGCTGAGTAAGGACCGAACCAATAGCATAGTTAGAGGCATCATAATCAATCTCAAATGGTTATTCTAGGTCTGGTAATGTGAGCACTAGAGCAGAGCAGAGGTGATTCTGGAACTCGGAGAACACTTTTTGTTTGGTTTCTAACCAAAAAATCTTTTCTTTTGCTCCGTCCTTGGTGACTTGACTTAAATTCCAAGTGATGTGACAAAACCCCAACATGAACCTACAGTAGGAATTGGCATGACCCAAAAAGTTGCGGCGCTCTGTTAGAGTGGTTGGGCCTGGCCAATCCTGAATGACTTGTATCTTGGATAGGTCCACATGTACACCTTGATCATCAATGTTGTATCCTAGATATTGAGCCTGGGTCTGGCCAAAGGTGCATTTCTCTAAGTTAGCAAACAACTTATGTTGTCGCAGGGTTTGAAGGACCTATCAAATATGGTGGAGGTGCTCTTGCCAACTATGGCTATAGATCAAGATGGCATCTAAATACACCACCATGAATGCATTTTTGAAGGGTCGCAATATTTCATCCATAAGTCTCATGAAGGTTGAAGGGGTGTTTGTCAATCCAAACGGCATGACCAACCATTCACAAAGGCCCTCCTTGGATTTGAAGGTAGTCTTCCACAGATTGGAGGGTTTGATAGGAACCTGGTGATGACCTGACTTTAAGTTAATCTTGCTGAAATATTTGGCCCATTTAAGATGGTCGAGAAGGTCATCAATCCACAGGATTGAGTACCTAGTTCAGATAGTGATGTTGTTTAGCACCCGATAGTCGATACAGAGCCTCCAAGTCCCATCCTTCTTTTGTACCAATACAATCGGGCTCCTAGAAGGTGATGAGCTTGGCTTGATGTGCCCTTTCTACAATAGTTTCTAAATTTTCCTCTTGATATCATTGTTTTCTCGAAAAGAGCATCGATAGATTGGTCCATTAGGCGACGACGTGCCCAGGGTTAGATCGATGGAGTGCTTGACCTGATAGTTCAGAGGTAGCCGTGTGGGTGAGGAGAAAATATCCCTGTACTCCTCCACAACCTTGTCCATCAGTTGTTACTGTGTAGAGGAGCCTGCCTGGAAGTCGTGGCCAGAACCTTCTTCTTGCCTTGGGGGTGAATCATAAGGAAAACCAATTTCCTAGTCTAGGAAATTATCTTACTGCATTGCTTTCTAGTGATCAAAGAGATGGTGGTAGGCAGGGATACCTCTAGTATCAAGTACAACTTATTAGACAAAGTAATAATCATAGAGCAAGGTCTAGACTCATATACAACATGTCGCTTCCACAAGTATGGTTGTCCTAACAATACATCACAAACTTCAAGAGGAGCAACATCACATAGTACCTCATCCATGAAGGGCTTGATGATGTAGGGAAGGCAGCACTGCTAGCTGACGTGAAGATCGTGTCCTTGGTGAGGCAACCCGATGGTGTACAATTTTTTATGTGTTGTAGTCTTTAGGCATAGCCGCTTCATGACCTCTACAAAAATGAGGTTCTTTTGGCTTTCTCTATCAGCAATGAACTATAGCGAAGAACCCTTCACCCAAATATGTGAGTGGAAGAGAGATGCCCCCTCCTCTAGATCTTCAGCCTCAATCTTCTGGATGTTTATGGTTACCACAGTGGGACTGGGCTCTACATCAATGATTTGCTTCCCTTTTTTAGTTCCCTTGTGATTTTCTGATTCAGAGTCAACACCTACGTCTGATTCGAAAACCTTCAGCTCGGCCACCAGTGACTCCTTGGCCCGACACTCACTTGTATTGTGAGTGGAGCTCTTATGGAACTCACACCATTTTCCTGTGTCCTTCGTCATCTTCATGGTGTTGTTCTTTCCTTTTGGATTTGGTAGGTTGTTTTGGATAGCCCCGCCTTGGCTTGGTCATTTGTTCTATGGTTTGGGGGCACGTTTTCCTTACTTTGGAATTGCATATACAAAGTATCACTTCTTCTATTTAAACTTATGCTCAATCTTGACAGCATACCGATACGTCATGCCTAGCGAGGTAATGTCCAGGAGCTCCATCTCATCCTAGATGTACTTGTGTAGGTAGTCACAGTACTTAAGCACCAAATGCCACTCAGTATCATTGCTACCCAACTTCACGCGAAGGGTATGGAAAATATTTTTGAACTTTGGCACATCTTAGTCCCTTCGTTGCCATAGCGTGGTCCACTTTATGTATTTGTCTTCATAGCTCCTGAAAAGGTAATATTATTCTTGGATGGCATCTCAAATTGAATTCCAAGTAGGTGCAACTAAAAACACCCAGGTTTCACTCTCGTCCTTTCATTCATGGTAGGTTTCTCACCAGTCCTTGATGTGTGCAGTGGATTTGAGAAGTACAAAAGTATATTTTCTCGATTTGAAAATTAATGAATTGAAAAATATCCTTCCAACATATTTAACCATTTATCTACATTGCTTACATCTATCAAGCCTTCGAATATGGGAATATCAAAGTAAAATTGTACCTTAAAAGGAGTGGCACCTCTAGAGTGGTTGTTGGATGAAGATGCATCGCCTCTGGATAGTCGTCGAAGGATCTAGGCAAAGTTATCCATTATTGTCCCTCTAGTGCTCAATGGATTCCTCGAGCAACATTTTGAAAGGATCTCCTATCCCCTCATATTTATTTTCTTCCTCTATGGGAGGTATTTATGTTTGCGAGGGTGATCTTGCAATGGTTCAACCAGATCAAGCTCTAACTCCTTATACCCTGACCTCATTGGGGACATGCAAAGAGAAACAGAGAAAGAGTAGACTACTTTGATACCACTAATATAAACTTAAACAAGAACACAACAACTTACAGATATAATCATAAACATAGAGATGATATAGAAAAACTCTTCATTTCATTAATAGAAAAATACTGAACTACACTTACAAACAAAATGGAAATAAGACAGCTCGGGAGATGGTAGATTATCTCTAAGAAGGGATGTGGTAGCTACATGCCTATGAATTGTGTTACAATGAGGCTCAAGGGCCTATTTATTATTGGAACACATGAGAAAACCCTAAAAAACCAAAACTCTAACCCAAGGAGATGTAACACCAAGTGTTTGTGGGTCTCGATGGCGTTAGTTGGGCAGCCAACTTCCTAGGGTCGTAATTTGGTCATATTATCTCTCTTTGGCATGTACGATACCTTTTTGGAAAGGTCTCGATGACTACTATAGGTTTTTCCATAGGCCCATGCCTATGGCTATGGGCCTATCGCAGACCCCATAAAAATGCCGTTTAGGGGGTCGAAACAGTTCCAGAAGTTCAGGGCACAAAAACTGCTAAAAATAGTAAATTCTAGGATGAACAAGGAAGCAAATGAAACTGGCTCAGGGGTCTAGGTGGAATAGGAGAGTGGCCACCAATATCCACCTCGATCAGTTGTATGGTTTCCAATAGGACTAGTGACATGGAATATGTTTTGGATGGCACCTCCATGGTGTTAGATGTGGTAGGTAGAGTCAGCCCCATTTAATGGAAAAAGAGTCAATTTTTGGATGATATGTGACACCATCAAAGGATGCCACATTGTAGTTCGGGAACACCCCAACATCATCATGACGTCAACAATACATGAGGAGACAAGTGATCTGGAACCAATTGACATGGTTTATCAGGTGGCACCACACTTCATGCCGTGTCAGAGAGAATAGAAGGAATCACATCATTTATTGGAATTAATAGATGTGAAGGCTCTTAGTAATACTGTCCATATAGTGCTTGATGCAAGGTGTTATACAAGGAATCCCTACAACATATGAAATTGAAATCTCCATCTTGTCATCCACACTGGCATGATGTCTTTAGGTGCATTGGTGTGGTAGGAGCTACATTTTTCTATTAGTGATAATGCAAACCCTCGTATGCTACTTGGTAACACCACATTGTGGGGCATGCTAATGTGGCAATGTTTAAAAGGACCAATATTCAAATTTGCATAACTTTTAATGATGAGGTTAGATTGAGGTAAAATTTATATTGTCTGAAAGTTATCCAAAAAACAAAGTGATGGTGGATTTTATTTTGAGTTTCGATGAGGTTTGAAAAAGGGGATTTTTGTGACCCCATATTCATAATAGACCTTTAAGATAGAGCTTATTATGATATAAGACCGTCCACGACCTGAAAAATACCAAAGGGGGTGGTAGGGTGTGTTACAATGTGGTATTACAGCATGGATCAACATTGAACATGGATGGGTTTGAGTATAGGAAATAATTTAAGTTTTAAAGCTAATATATATCCATTCATGTGTACTTATGGGAAATTATTTTGTTGTATATAAAAATACACTGATGTTACTTAAAATTTGATTTTAGTTTGATGCAATAGTACAAATATGCTGGATGCATAATAGGCTCCCTAGAGCAACCCCACATAATTGAAAATGTTCATGGCTAGGTGATGTAGATAGGACTATGAGGGGGAATATTTTAACTTACCTCATGCTATTTTAATATGTTTCTTTAATTTTTTGAGAAGTTTCCATATGGTTATGAATAATAGCATAGGCATTATAAAAAGAAAATTTCAAGAGATGAATTATATAAAAGAGCATATGTCCAATTAATAGATATTAAAAAATGATATGCTAGATACAAGAAGGAATGGTAGGTGGATATAGTAATGACATGTAAATAAAATTTGTACAATCTATGTTTTGAGTAACAAGACAAGGTTATTTAGTGGATTTCATGTCATTTAAAGGAACCACTGGTTAAGTGTATAAGAATTTACGTTTTTCTATAAACTACCCTTATTAATGTGATAATGCTTCTAACCTTTATTGTGTGCATAAATGGAAATGATAAAGCTCATAAATTGGCATTGTATGCTTAGCATGGGATGTGTGCATACTAGACTCCCTAGGGAAGCTCAACATGATTGAAAATTTTTATGGCTAGGTGATGTAGACATAACTATGAGGGTGAATATTTTAACTTAGTTCATGCTATTTTAATATTTTTCTTTAATGTTTTGAGAAGTTTCCATAATATTATGAATAAGAGCATAAGAATGATAAAAAAAAAATTACAAGAGATGAAATATATCAAATATCATATTAAAAAATGATATGCTAGAGACAAGAAGGAATGGTAGGTGCATATAGTAATGGTAATTAAACAAAACTTGTACATGCTATGTTTTGAGTAACACAACAAGGTTATTTAATGGATTTCATGTCATGTGAAGGAACCATTGGGAAAGTGTTCAAGAATGAACTCTTGCTATAAACTACCATTATTAATGTGCTTATGCTTCTAAACTTTATTGTGTGCATAAATGGAAATGATAAAGATCATAAATTGACATTGTATACATAGCATGGGATGTGTGCATGGGAGACACATTCTTCTCAAAATAAATGTGTACAGAAACTATTGAATCTTGCAACAATAGGAATTTTACTAGCTAGTTAGACCCCTCAGTAGGGCCTTAGAGGGAAGTGTTGATAATGGTAGACAAGTAAGTATGGAAAAAATAATCCAGGGTAAAAAGGTAAATGAAAGGAATTGGATAAGAGTTCCTTTCAACTAAAATTCATATCTGTTGTTTAAAGTTAAAGAATTCCTTGTAGGGATTTTAGGAGAGGGCATGGTTAAGATAGGAAACATTTGGTATGAAATTGTTTATAGTGATAGACCTGCAAACATTCAAAGGGGTCTCCCCAATATGCGGTCCCAACTAGAACTCACACCATTCAGTGTAGGAGTCCCATTTAGAATACAACCCGATTTCCATCTACTTAAATATTTTCCTTGGTTTTAGGTGTCAATAAGAGAGAGAATCACATGTGTGCCTTTTAAAATAAAGCAAGTGTGACTGGTGAATGTTCGGTTGCAAGTACATTAAGGTTCTTCTACTGCAGAGGGAAGAGGAAGTGAGCCTTTGAGAGAGCTAATAGTACCACCCTAGTAGACACACACACAAACATGAAATATTAATCTAACATCTAGCATCATAGTCCACAAAGATGTGATAATCATTGCATCCAATACATCACATTCTAAATATAATAAGCACTAAAATAACCAAAATAGTTCAACTACTTTAGTACATGTGAGAGAAAACATGAATTATAAACATTTACAAAACATTCGTATAGATATTCATAATCCATGCATGAAAAACATCATGGCCATCAGGCTTCAAATATTAAGTATAAGTTCTAAGGTGCATGTATACAATGAAAATCAATTGTTCCAATAGTGGAGTGTTAGAGCCACTACTTGCTCCCAGAAAGTAATAACTATCTCTCTAATTCCTTAAGGGAGAAGCCAAGGTGAAAGGTCATTTTCTTGTATGATGAGGGTGTACAAATAACAAATAGGGTGATCCTTCACCTCCCTTATGACTCTTGGACTACCGTTTTGACTATTTGATTTTCTTGTCACTTTTTAGCTCTTACAAGACTCTTTACATTTTGTACATGTCCTTTGGCCTTACACTTTACAATACATTTTCGAATAAAAATTTACATAATCCATAAATTAACATGGCACATGATGACTCATGACATGACATGACATGACACTAATGACATAGACTACATGTTGACATGGAAATGTAGGGCCATTATTTACTACTACTTTCTTTGTGTCTTCTTGAAGATAAAAAATGATCTCTTCTTCCACCTCAGTATGGCTTATAGATGAGGAGTCATCAATGTTATCTGGATCTCAAGATTGTTGTCCCAATATGATTTCCCTTAGCTTCCTCTTGATTGATCAACTTGTACTTGCAGGTAAATATGTGTCTTCTAGCATGGCCTCTTTCTCTATCTCCTTCATCATCATCCTATCATAACATGATAGAATACCTGTGACTACAATTCACTCATGGCAAGGCAAAATTAGTCAGATAAACCACTAGTCTAAGATGTAGCATGATGATCCACTATCTGAGCTGAAAATGGGTAGCATACTGAGGAAGACACTCAAGGACAATGAAATGGCATAGAACAGATAGTTAAGGGTCTAGACTAGACCTTGAGATTGTGCAATGTGCAATTCATGTTGGACTAGGATTGACAACTGAGCAGTTGAGGGGTTCAAGACCTAGGGTAAGGGCTTGACCACTAATATTGTTGATTTTGCAGCTCTATAAGGATATGAGGCCATTTGATTGCAAAATTGTGTAGTTCAAGAGATTAAGGCTAAGGCTTGAGGACTAAGACTTCACAATGCATAGTTGAATGTTGGATGGAGGGAAAGATTGCGTAGTTTGGGAGCTCAGGGACCGGGCTTAAGCACTAAGATTATGTCATGCATAGTTTTTGGAGGTAGAGATTATGCATTGTATAGTACCAAGAGACAAGGCTACTTCTTGAGGTTTGATACTAAACAATGCATAGTCTAATAGGGTCAAATGAGGTTGAGTGGCCTGGTTGGGTTGATTTCCAATTTTTGTTTTACGAAGTGTTTGATCACTAATATGAGGTTGAAAAAAAGAAAGACTTGAATATGATCATAGACTTAGACTACTTGACGACACAACTAGGAGCACTTAGACACATGAATAACATACTTTCCTCAATGTGACAACTTTGTGATGGCTGACACCAAGTGCGACACCAAATATACACTTTACAATGATCATGATAACACTTGTGTGATAGTTCTTGAAACTTTGGAAATGAGTGCAATAAAAGTTTACATGGTAAGTAAAAATCATTAAGACAAATATCATCCCTTGCAACACACCAAAACCACACTTATGTGATGTGCATCACATGCCTTAGCTAAAATACGAATCTTTTATTTTCTTACAAATGGGACCAGAACACTTGGAGAATAAACATTTGATGACTCTTAATGCTTGCGATGAAAAAATACAAAGTCAAAATAGCTCTGAAATTTGGATGTAGGAAAACAATTTGGAGCATATTGTGGTAGTGACAACACTTGGCAACGCACTGGTTGAATTATAGCTTATTTTGCTTGGTATTATTTTTTGAAGGGTCTAGTTCTTAGGGGAGTATTGATTCATTGTGCAGATCACTTTGGCTTCCCCACTTACCCCATGAATAAACATAGTCCCCTCTATCGTTTCTCGGTTGAAAAAAAACATAAGACCACGGAATGTTTCAAATTATGAGTACTATATTTTGTGAGATTTATATTTTTAGAGTATAGTTTTTCATCTCTGGTATTGCTCTGATAGCCTGGATACTACCCTGGAGAAATCACTACAGGAACACACATGACATTTATTTACACAAACGAAAGGAAAGAAAAACACAAGACTAACAACAAACAACAAAATAAAATACTATGCACATAGAGTAGGGAACAACCCGAGACCATCATTGAAAATACTATTTTAAATCTTGGCCATTAATAGGAAGAGATTCAATCTTCCTATCTGAATAGTGGAGATGATATGTGTGATGGCCAAGATTCTCATGCATCATATACGGTTTAATAAAAAGGGATTGGAACTTAGTATGATTACCTTTTCCTTGATGGGATTTATCCCACGTGATGACTAGGTCACCCACACTGAATTCGTTTTCCCCTGCAGATTTCTTGTCAAACCATCTCTTGATATGACTTTGATGTAGAGAAAAAATTTCTTTAGATTTATGGTTATAGTTATGGACCTGCAAACATTCAATGGGTCTCCTTTATTTGTGGTCCCAATTATACAGCACATTGTTTATGATAAGAGCCCCATCCAGAATACGACCTGGTTACAATTTTCTTAAAGATTTTCCTTAGATCTAATTGTCAGCAAGAGAGAGGAATCCATACATGCCTTCTAAAATAAAGTAAGTTTTCTTGGTGAGTGTTTGATTGTAGGTGTATCAAGGTTCTTCTACTTCGGATTGAAAAGAAAGTGAGTCTCTAAGAGAGAGGTAATAGGTCCACACTAATAGAAACACACACAAACAAGGGATATCTATCTAACATCTAGCAGAATAGTCCAAAAATATGCGACAATAATTACAAGCATTACAACACATTCTCAGTATCATAAGCACTAAAATAACTGTAATAGTTCAACTACTTTAGTATAGGTGAAAACAAACATGAGTCATAAACATTCAGAAATAGTATTACAAATATTCGTAGTCCATGCATGTAGAACGTGCTCACCATCATGCTTCATATATTAAGTATAATTTCCAGAATACATGTATAAAACAAACACCACTAGCTCCAATACTGGAGCATTGGAGCCACTACTTTCTCCTCAAAAGAACTAGCTTGTCCTCTGATGCCTTGCAGGATGAGTCAAAGTGAAACATATTTTACTCATATAATGAGGTTGTATATATAACCAATGAGATGATGTTTCACCTCTCTTGTAAGTCTTTCACTACCCTCATGATTGTTTGACTTCCTATGAATTTTCGACTTTAAATGACTCCTCATATTCTATAAATCTCCTTTGGACTTCCACTTTATAATACATTGTTTAATAAGAATTAACATAATCCAATAAAATGATGTGGCATATGGTGACTCATGACATGACATGGCATGACATGACACTGGTCACATGGCCCACATGATGACACGGTAATATCAAGTCATTCTTGGTACTTCTTGCTATGTGTCTTCTTGAGAATGTTCTTTAGTCCACCTCCATATGTCTTAGAGATGTGGATTTTTCAGTGATATCAAATCATGAGCAACAGTCACAAACTAGTGTCCCTTTTCTTTATTCTCATTCATCCACTTGCATATTCAGCTACATAGGTGTCTTCTTCAAGTTCCCATTCTCCATCTCCTTCTTCATCATCCTATCATGTCATTATAGAGTACCTATATCTACAATTCATTCCTGACAAGATGACATCAGTCTAATTAACTGAGTCAGAACGAAGTGGAAGGTTGAGGTAGAGGCTCAATGACTACGTAATTGTGCAACTCAAGTATTCGGGGGTTAGGCCTGAGCCTTGAAACTATGTAATTCACATTCCAATATGGACAACGAAAGTAGATTGCACAGTTTGGGAGCCAAGTTAAGGGCTTGAGCACTGATTCTGCCTACTGCATAGTTCTAGAAGGTAGAGGAGACTAGTTGACTATGCAATTGTGTAGATTAGGAGCTCAAGGGCTAGGCTTGAGGACTGAGAACGCATAATGTGCAGTTCAGGCATGGTTGGAGGGAACACTTTTGCCATTATGGATCTCAAGTTCAGGCTTGAGCACTAATACTACATAGTGCACAATCCTAGGAAGAAGGAAATACACATTGTATAGTACTAAGAGGTAGGGTTGCTTCTATAGGGCTGAGATTATGCAATGTGTTGTTCAGGAGGGTTGGATGAGGATAGGTTGCTTGGTCGAGAAGTTTTTCCAAATTTGACTAAGTGTGAGATCAATGAAGCAGATGTGAAGAATGATGAAACTTGATTGTGATCACACACTTAGAAGACTTGATGACACAACATGGATAATCCAAAACACATGGAAAACAAACTTCCCTCTATGCGACAACTTTTCAATGACAAGAGTGACATCACAGATACACTTTTCCATGACTATGATGACACTTATGTGACAATGTTGAAAACTTTGGAAATGAGTGCGACAAATATTTACATGGTAAGATAAAATCATTTACAAAAATATTACCCCTTCAAACCACCAAAACAGGGTTTTACACAAGGTATGATACTTGACATGAAAACTTATGACACTTTGTAATTTTGCAAATTGGATAAAAACACTTAGAGAAAACACATACAATGGTTCTCAATGTGTGCGACAAAAGTATGAAAGATAATGGTAGAATCTGAAATTTGGGTGTAGACTAAAATTTTGGAGGGTGTTGTAGTAGCAACAACACTTCCTGATAAGCTAATAGATTTGTAGCTTCTCTATCTTGGTTGATTCTTTTGCGCGGGGTCTTAGTTCTCCAGGGACTATTGATCATGTAGATCACTTCGACTACCCCACTTAACACTTGAATAAACATAGTCTCCTTGGTTCCATATCAATTTGATAACAAACATAAGATTAACAATATCACAATGTTTTAAATTGAAAATGGTAGTATAATTCGCGAGCTTTAGATTTTTAGAGTATAGCGTTTTCATGTCTGGTGTTGCTCCACTATCAACTAACTTGAAATGTATGCCAACAAAGTCACTACAGGAACACAAAAATTGCTCCACTTCCAACAATATTGGATAGTACCCCAATGAAGTTGCTTGCTTCACCCCTCTGTGAAGGAAGTCTTTCTCTTATTTTTCCTTTATTTATATATTTATATAGGAGTGTGCATAGGAAATTATTCATTTCATGGGTGGAAGAGGGATCCCGACTTATTGAGAGCATGAGAGGTTTTTCCTTTAGAGAAGTGTATAGAGACCTTTGATTTAGGTCTACTCATTTGGGTTTTTCCCTTTTTCCTCTACTAATTGGATAAGCATGAAAACAATGAAACATAAGGAACAAAGTGCAGGCATAAGGTTTTTATAATAGAAACATGCATGATGGTTTGACACGAAAATCTCCTTACAGATGAATCATATTTTATGTTAGAACATCACTGACCAAAATATGTAGCCAACACAAAGATGAATGGCAGAAGGTTAGCCAAATTTTGTAGTGTCACAATACTCTTTTCAACTCAAAAACACACAAGGAATTCAAAAAACACGTTCAAACATGACACTTATTTACACTAAGGAAAAAAATTGCAAGACCAAAGAAACAAGAAAATAAGGAGAGAGATTATGTACATAGGGCAGGGCATAGCCCCAAATCATCATTGAAAATATTGTTTTAAATCTTGGCCATTAACAGGAACAGAGTCAATTCTCCCATCTAGAGATTGAAGATGATATGTGTGTTGGCCAAGCTTTTCATGCACAGTGAATGATATGATCCATAGGGATTGGAAATTAGTATGCTTTCCTTTGTTCTCATGGGATTTATCCACTTTAAGACTAGGTCACCCACACTAAATTCATTTTTTCCTGTAGACTTCTTGTCAAACCACCTGTTGATACAACTATGGTGAAGAGAATTTGTTTCTTTTGCTTTCTATCTTTAATCCTATTTCTTGCAAAGGGTGTATATCCTACTCTAAACCAACAAGCATGTCTTCCCCTAGGATTCTTTTGAAGTTTGAAGGGAAGACAAGTAGATGTTTAGGTGTAGGATGACTTCTTTTCCATATAATAGGAAATAAGAAGACGTATTCAGAGAGGGTTTTCACGTGACTCGATAAGCCCATAAGGCATTCACCAAAGCAGAGTGCTAGTTCCTCTATTCATAGAAACATGTCTTCTTGATAATGACGATCAGGTTCTTATTAGCAGACTCAGCAAGATCGTTTCCCTGCAAATAATAATTAATAGAATGTTTAAATACAATTCCATTTTCCAATGCAAAATCATATAATCTTAACAATGAAAAGTAGGTTGCATTCTAAGAAACAAGTGAAGTCAAAAACAAACTTGGAAATGTATTATGCTTAAGGAAGTTGATGACTTCCTGATCATTCACTTGCTTGAGTGGAACCGCTTCTTCACACCACGTGATGTAATTTGTGGTAGTTGGGACATAACGATACTATTTTGATGAGTGTGCAATATTCACATTAATGACATCTAGGCCCCACTGTTGAAATGGTTCTTCCATAGCAACAGTCTGCAATGGGGAAGCTAACATATTTCCTCAGTCGACACATTTCTGATAGACCGGACACTTCGGGGCATATGTGTGAGCATATTTGAATAAAGTGGGCTAATAAAAATTGGCCCGCATAACTTTGGGCATCGTTGTATCACCCAAAAAGTGTCTCCTTGCTTATCCATTGTGGTGATCATGGAACAACGATGTGCTTCCAAGCATCTGAGTAATACTCCATTATGGTGCTTTATGAAAAGCATCGATGCAACAACTAGAAAAATAATTCTTTTAATATAAATTCCCTCTTCTATCGTGTGGATAAGTGAGAGGTAAAAGTTCCATCCTCGAGATACTTGTGCATATACGTGTACCAAGAGTTTATGATTGTAGTGGGGGAGGATCACTCAACATTATACATCTCAATTTCTTGTCCCAACCGAATGGATAATATTTTGTTGCATCCACCACATCTACTGCTACCTGACATAGACCATGGCCCTTGATGGTTTCAACTATTTTAAATTCTGGATCATACTCTTGTAAACCAGAAATCCAGTTCTCTCTTTTCTCACCAGACTCTTGTTGGAAAAAAAATGATCGAACTATGTTTGGTTAATTAAATGTTCTTAAATTGCAATCATAAATTATCGACCGAAGTTGGTAAACTTATGGCATGCAGGTGCACTATATATGCTATAAGCCTATTATTTCGTTTATTAAAATGATGGTTGTGTTTGTTTTATATATTTTTTGTTATATATATTTTTATTAGAGTTATATTTATACAAATTAATACATAGACATTAAGCTACTATTAGAATAAATCGAATTTAAGCTATTGTTAAATTAATCTACCAAATCATATCTAATTGAGTATCATTTTAAGATGTCTTAAGTTATTCATCCTAAAAGTTATGAACCTATGTAAACACCTTTCTACTTATGAAACAGAGTATTGGAATTCAAACAATAACTTATCTACGAAAAATATATATACAAATTTTGATCGTAAAGAGCATGAAAAAAATCTCTAGTTACAAATTGCAGAGTGCTACAAATTCTAATTCTAAAAAGCATGAAAATACTAAATGTAATGAAGTAAAAAACGTTGAAGGACTAAACTATTAAATGACTGTAAGAATATGCGAAATATGAAATGGTACACAAGATAACTGAGTTAAATGAAATAATGAAAATAGTGAAGTAACTAAACTAGAATACAATGATAACAAAAAGAAATTGAATGAAAAAAATCATAAAGCAATGAAATGAAAATAAAATAAAGTCATTAACTATCTATAGGGGCCCTCCGCATCCAGTAGGTATAATTCACACTCACATATGCATCTAATCACAAAAATGTAACTTCAAATTAAGATATAAACGAAGGTCTGTTTCACAATTCTTCAACAATTAACTATTACTTCCTCCCCTTATATCATTTACAGAGGATACATATTTATATAAAATGCATGCTCAACAGTTTGAGACTTCTATGCCTACAAATTTGTTATTCAATCCTTATTCAAACTTGAAACTAAACAAAAAAGTGTAATTTCATCAATTTTCTATTTGGAAAGCAAATTTAAGAAACATTATGCACCCAGAATTTTGCTGCTATGTGTTGACTTGTCTCTTTGACCATGCCATTGTGTGATTCCCTTGATGAATTGGCTCGAGTGAATAGGAGGTCACCCATGAGGTGATCGATCCTCAACTACCCATGTTCTTAGTTTCTTCAGTGGTGCACCAGAACCCCGCGAACCATGGAGGTAGTTGTAGATTTATAAAATAGCTACAAAATCATGTTAATTTCATAGTTAATGTAATCTTTAACATAAGAATAAGGGACATTAATCAATATGGAAAATAAGACATGTAAGAGTTGTTACCTTATCAAAATTTGTGATTTACTGCCTTTATTGAGGTGATAGTAATGATGAAAAAGAGGAGAATGTTGGAAAAAGGGTGTCAAAACAAAACAGTTATGGAACTCTACATTCCCCCACACTGAAGATTTTGTATGTTCTCATAGAAACTACAAAATTGATATCTTGAACTACTACAATTTCTTGGAATGTTTTGGCAATACACCTAACTTCATCTTTTTCACTTTCTTTCTAGTAATTTCTATCCTTGGCTTCCTCATGAGGACCTTGTATTTCAAGTTTATAACTTGTTTATGTAAATCCTTGTTTTTCTTCTTCGATTTCTTGTTCTTATTAAACCACCAACCTAGATGTAAGAGTATTTTGTCACTCTTACCTATTTGAATTTCATTTTGTGCTTTCAATGCTTGATTTTTATTTGTAATGTACCTATTTAATGTCTCTAGTTCAAAGATTTCCTATTTCAACACATTGACTACTAGAGGTTGTTGTGGCTCATTAAACTGACTTTCTTCCTCTCCTTGAATTGAAATTGATGTTCTTTCTGTATCCCTTTTCTCCATGGACTCAATATAATAATAGATATCTTGCTACACTAGATCAATCTCTGGCATTCTTCATCTTGGACTCTGAGGAGGTGATGTGACAGCTGGTGATGAAACCCTTGGTGATGAAACCCTTGGAGATGAAACCCTTGGAGTTCTTGAATCTTCTTCTTTGGATTATGAGTTTTCTTATATTTCTATATTTACATGCTCTATTGTCTTTGAGGGTAGTCCTTTTGCTTAGTTGAGTCTGGTACTCCTTCTTAAACCTATGACAGGGGTCTTTTCCATTTTCTTCCTTTATGTTTTAGACTTCTGTTCTTGCGATGAAATCTCTGTTTCTTTTCTAGTTTTCTTTATTCTAACATTTATTTAATTTATTTTATCTAAAACTTCTGCAAGATGGATGTGATCTTTTGAAAGTTTTTGTGGCTGATGTGGTTCTTGTTCCTATGTCTTATCAATTTTTCTTTTCCTTCCCCTCTTAGGTCTACTGCTATTTGGTTGCCCATGCATTTCTTGCTGAAAGTGATTTCTTGCTAAAAATCTCTCCCAATTATCACCTATGTTTTGGATATGAAATTCAACAAATATCTTGACTAGACCATGGTGATACACTGTATTATTTATAAACTGAATTCTCCTCTGAACATTTTGTGACATATTTCTAAGACTATTCAAGAAATGTTTGATTAGACTTAAAAAGTGTCTGAATAGTCTTAGAAGAATATAAAATAAAAATGTTAGGATAAACCTTGTTGAATAGTCTTACAAATTTTCTTGAATCTCAAATCATAGGATAAACCTTGCTGAATAGTCTTAGCAAAAAAATTTCTAATATTTCTTCGCAGGTAACAAATTTTTGGATTATTACAAGTAGGTTCCTCCACTTATTTTTCAATGTCATGCTTGGGATTCCATTCTTGAAAATGGTGGTATCCATGCTTGGTTTCTTCAAGACAACCTTCCAGTCCTCTATTTAAATACCTCTGTCCTTGAACCATTTCTCTCCAATCCACAACAGTACAGTGGCTTCAGCTATAAATGACTCTTTCACTAGGAATTTTGTGTCCCCTATTTGCACTTCAACTCCATCAAAGGCCCTAGTGAAGGATTTGGTCACTTCTCTATGGAAGCCATCGAATATATCTACAAAATATAACCACTGCGCTTTCTACAATAATTATTTTGTCTGTGGATACACCTCCAAAATTTCTTCCTTGTTTGCTCTGTTCTGACTATGACACCGATGGCTGAGAAGCTTTGTTTCAAAACTGTTTTGTTTGACATGGTAGGATGGCTTGGTAGGGTTTTTAGAACGGAAAGGCTGAGAATGTGAGTGATGGAACAGTGAGAGAATATGTAGTGAGGGTATAATGAAATGAGGCAGAATTTAACCATTAAGATCATTCATGCTTATGTTTTGGATGGTCGATTCAATGGATTGGGATATGAGTTATGATGACTGAAAGTGACTTGCGGATTTATGGAAGATTTGATATGACACTACCAACTCTTTGCAATAATGATTTTCATTTTTCAACAATACTATGACTTAAAATTCATATATGTAATGTTTTGGTCCCTATTATTAAATTAAAGAAGTGCATACCTTTGATTTATTTTCTTTCTAACCTTTGGTTGCCCTTTATGTTGTCTTCAGGTACTTTATAGTGGAGGGAATCAATCATTCCTTCAATTGTATGATCAAAGATGTCTGTCAAATTTGCTGCAGAAAGTCACCAAAACTATAGAAAATCAATAATTTTGTAGCTATTTTTTTATTTTTGAAAAGAAAGAGATGAAAGAACATAGATTCCTAGAAAATGGGATACAAATAAAATTTAAGATGCCAAGAATTCTTGGTTTTCATGCTTACACACACACACACACACACATATATATATTATCTTATATATATATCTTATATTATATATATATATATATATATATTATATATATATATATATGGAAAAGAAAATTTTAAGGTGGAGAAGAAGAAGACGAATTCTTAACCAACTTCAAAACCAGAGTTGTCCTAGAAAATCTTTACGAATTCCTCCTTCGCTATTGGCTTGTGAGAGATCCTGAGTTGATGTCCATTCAATAGGAGAGGAACTTTTTCTTCATCACTAGTCCTAATTCTGATTGCTCCATTATCAAAAGAAACAATTCAATCTCATAAGGCCGAAGCTAGTGAGTTTGAAACTTTCCTTGGAATTTTTTTAACTTTGAATCAAAGAGTAATGCCAAGTCTCCTGCTTGAAATTTTCTTTCTTTGATGTATTGATCATGCCATATGGATCTGTGTTGCTAAACTAAACTAGTCTTCTGGATAGCATCTTGCCTTATTTCATCAAGCTCATTTGAGTTGTCCATGACTGTTGTCTTGTAGGTCTGAATTTGGAACTCAATTGGAAATAGGACCTTCTTCCCCTAAACAAGTTCGTAGGGAGTATGTCATGTAGTGTTTCTCCATGTGGCATGGTAGGCCCATAAAGATTTTGGAAGTTTCTCTACCCAGTCCCTTCTGTGCAAGTGAATTGAATTTGTGAGGATTACTTCAATCACTTTGTTGGTAGGCTCTACTTGTCCATTTTCCTCTAGATGGTATGGAATAGACTTATCATGCTTCATTTTATATTCTTCCACTATCTTTTGCACCACTGTGGATGTAAAATACTTTCCTTGATCTGTTACAATTTCTCTTGGGACACCAAAATGAGTAGAAACATCTTCGAAAAGAAATGAAACTACAACATTTTTAGTAGAAAAAGTAAGTACTTTAGCTTCTAACCATTTAGTAACATAATCAATGCATATAAGAATATATTTTTTTGTTTTGAAGATGGATTAATTGGTCCAACAAAAATCAAAGCCCATTTTTTGAAGGGTTCTGTTAGAGCCTAGATTTACCTCAGGCTGAAAAGGTAAGCTTCTAGGTCCACATCAAACCATGCTCAGCCTCGTAGCTAGCCCTACGAGGATAGGAGAGGGATCTCTCCAGGTCAACCCCAGCAAAATATAATCAAATGGGGCTTGAGATGACTGATTTAACAACTAATCTTAGGCTAGGTATGCAGTGCAAGGATTTAATTTGTGTTTTGGGGGTTTTTGTTGGAAAAAGGGAAAGGCAAATTTGGGTCCGGGGAGGAGGCCAAATTTTTGCAGAGTTCTGATTGGGGCAAGGGAGGCAATCGTTTTGATGCTTTAGATTGAATTAATGGATGGATCAGATTAGTGAGGAGCTAAGGAGGGCAAGGGGGTTTCAAGAGTCCTCCTCAAACAGATGAAAACATTAAAAATTAAACAAAATTTGAAGGCAGAGCACAGCAGTCCAATGAATTCTACCTTAATCACTCATTTGTTTAATTTCAAAGGAAAAGAGAAGGGAAAATGATACACATAAAACATCAATAAACTTACAATTACATGAATAAAAACACCATCAAAACACAAAACCACATGCATCTCAACAAGTGCTGCAAAACCCTGGTCTTTCTTTTGCCCAAAATGCAAAAATCAAATGTACAATGAAGTTCCAAGCAATCCCAAGTGTCCAACCCTGAAAATGACTCAGAAAATACATGATATAGACCATACTAACCCATTCCCATGCCTCTAGGGGTCGAGCTCATCATTCTAGGAGTTGTTTCAACCAATTCCAAACAATGCACTAAAATCTAGGCAATCAAACTATATGGAAGGGTTTAATTTTCACTTTTTAGTGAATGAATCCTCTAGAACGAGTAAATATGTGCCAAAATTACATCATAGTCATCAAGTTACATCAATATAGATCAATAGTTACATCAAAAAGTAAAACTAGTCAAAACTGCCGAATTTCTGAGCTGAAGCATGAAAAATAGGCCAAAATCCTCTATGCACCGCGCCTGATTCTCTATGCGTAGTGCCACTTTGGAGATGATGTTGAGGCCCTTCCTGAACTCCAAATTGAGCTCATAATAGCTCGTTGGAAAGCACTGTCTATCTACTTTCCCACCCAAGTGAAATTTTTCAATTTGGTGTCAATTCTTCCCTCCAAAAATCAAATCTCCCAGGACTGCTTCCTGTGTGTCAAAGTAGGGGCAGAGAGTCATTTTTTGAGTGTTTTTGACCTCTTAAGGACTCAAAACTTGCCCAAATTTCTTGGCCATGAACTAGAAATCATAATTTTTCATGCCAAATCCTGAAATGCAAAATTTTTTGGATTTGGGGCTCCCTAGCAAAAGCGCGCACCACGTGGCATGACGCATAGGGAGGAAAACCCCGTTTTTCAGTGCAAAAATTTTCAAAATGCAAAAATTACTCCAAATTTCTTGAAATTTGGGCGGGACCTTCTCTATCAAGAGCTATGATGGGCCAAGGATGCCTCGGCCAATATCTTGAGTTGACCATGCATTTTGCACCTCCTCAGTACCCTCCTGGTGTATGCAGTTCAGTGATGCAATTACTGTCTTGTTCATATGATGAATCTGTGTCCGTCATGGTGTTGCAATGTGTAGGGAAAGTGTATGCTTGATTGGTTGAAAATGAGAAATGAAGACTTGATGTCTTTGTCTCCAAGTGCCAAATATGCCAAAGGGAAATGAAGGACTGTGAGAAATGTGGAACAATGGGTATAATGGAGTGAGGGAAATGGTATGGTTCAATCAAGTGAAGTTTTCAATGTGATGACAGCCACTTGATTGTGTTTTAGGAATGTGAGGTTTGGGGATTTAATAGGGATGATGGGTTTAAGGTGAGGGGAAGAATCAACATGGTGAAGGGGAAAAGGAGTCTTTAGCACCAAGACACCAAAACACAACCCTAAGGAGAAGCTTCAAACAAAGTAATAAGGTTTTCAATTTCACATCACAAACTCTCATAATCCACTTCAATGGGCATCAAACATGTTAATGACAATTTCATAAACTTCTTGGAGTGAGAAGAACCAAGCGGATTGGAGTTTTTTTTGAAACAAATTACAAAAAATTGAGTTCTGGCTCTGTGCGCTGTGCAGCATGCCCAATGTGTCATGCCTCACTGATGTGCCATGCCCTTGTTATTTTACACTGGAACTCAGATCACAATGTGCTGCACCAATTATGTGCGCCGCGCCACCTGCCCAGTGCGTAGCACTTTTTACAGAAGACTTTTGGAGGCCTTCTCAATGTCCAAAGTGGGCATGGGATAGCTCGTTGGAAAGGTCTTTGAGTCTACTTTCCAAGCCAGCTAGAATTTGTTGATTTGGAGTTCATTGTCCCTATAAAAAATCAAATCTTCCAAGACTGGTAAAAATGTGCCAAATGAGGCTGCCTCAAGGCATAGTGCTGTTTCAGTCAACTTTTGAAGGTCTTCCTCAAATCCACATTGAGCTCATGATATCTTATTGGAAATTTCTTTGTGTTTAATTAACATTGGACTCATCAAGCAAGTCATTTGGCCAACCAGGCTAGGAGAAAACTTGATTTTCCCAAGGTCATTTTAGAGGTGCATCAATTCTCCCGAGGCAACTGTATTTTTGACATTTCTCTAAAAGAATGACAATTGTGTAAAAAGTGAAGGAGTTTTTTCTTCCTTGGCCTATTTTGGACAAAATCCTCTCTCAGGTTTCCCAAATTCATCTTTCCTTGCTTAGAAACATCATTTTAGTAAAACCTACCCTGATGTGTGGAACAGGGGATTTGTCAAAAGGAAGCGAAATGAAGGGGATAAGGGGCTTCTAAATTCTTGAGAAAATTTTTGGAAGTAGGGAGGGGTGCTAAGAAGCAGGGGAAAGTGGAATGTCAAAGATTGAGTGAGGGGAAGGGGTCCAAAAGGGCTAAACACAGGCCCAACCTAGGAAATTGTCAAGTTGTAGCAAGAAACTAGGGTTTGTGTGAAAATGAGGAATTCAGGGGATCTCAGTGATGGGAAGTGTTTAATAAGGTACATTAAGGATAGGGGAAGGTGTATGAACATTAGGATACAAGTTTTGCTGATGATTTGACCATCCAAGAGAAATTAGCTTCAAAACCCTAGGATAGGGAAATGAACCTTGCCTAGGCGCAACTGAAGCATGAACAAGGTGTAAAATGACCCATTGGAACTTGGCATGATGATGATAACCCTCTGAATGATGGTACACTTTGCTGAATGGTGACATGGACCAACATTTGGACAACTTTGAAAGGAGTGAAAACAAACCCTACACCTAATACCTAGTGACCAAACTTTACTTGAAGATGCTCTGAAATGACAAAATTTGACCTTGACACCATAAAATCACTTTGTAAGAGCATGCTTTATCACTGGAGGAAGGCTGCAAAGACTAACACTAACATTGGCTCCAATGGGGATGATAGCTCCTTGGAGGTGCCAAGAACTATAGATCTCTAAGAAAGCAGGCAATGCCTTCGTCCGTTGGCCAATGGAGTCAAAAAGTCAAGCTAAAATGCATGACTGAAAACTGATGACTTGACAGCACAACTTGACTCTCACTCAACTAAAAACTGACTCGATACTTAAACACAACCGACAAACTAGAAATGATGCTCAATATGAAGCTTATTCAATAAAACCTACTCTAATTACTCTTTTCACCACCTAATCAAGTGAAATGGAATAGCCAATGAAACCAGGTAAGGATCCTGGCTGCTATTTGATTTCTTCCCAAATTCTTTCTGATGCACAGGAAAAGGGAAGAGTCGAAAGGCAACTCCCATGGAAACTTGGAATCAAGTTGACTGCTGATAAACTTGGAAAGCATGAATTGACTGGATGACTTCAAGAATACTGCGAAAGGATCTTCATAAAAATCGCTATTAATTTCCATTAACACATTACTGCTCTAGTCCAAGTAATCTTCATAGCTGGATATTAAGATTTTCCTCACATCTGTGTTGTCCTTCTTTGGTGATAGCAGCAGACTGTCAAAAGGATCCTGAATTTTGTGAATAACCAAACTTTGTTGCCTATTCCAAACAGAACAAAAGTCTCCTTTATCAATCTCCTCATATGACTGCAAACTTTGATCTAAGCTTTCTAATGAAAAATTTGTTAAACAAGACAATGAAGGTGACCTTTGAATCAGATTATTATCAACATTCTTTTCTGGCCCATGATTAGCCAATGGGGAAGAACTTTAACAGTGAACAGCATCCAACACACGAACAATAGGATCATCAAAAATTTGAGAAGACTGCTGCGATGTATCCATTAAAACTGTATGACATCCTACTGGCTATTCATCTTTTTCTTTAGATATATTACAAAGATTTTTCCTTATAAATTAAAATTCTTCGAAACAAAAGGGTACAAAATCCTCTTGCATCATTAAATCATATATTTCGGCTTCCACACCTTCATCTATAATTTGATCTTCAATTGTGTTTGGTGGCTGCAAATCTGGTGCTAGGGAGGGTTTTGTTTCCGAAATGATTTCATCAGTCGTTCCAGGGGAAGATTTCTCATTAACAACTTGCTCAAGAATTTTGCTAAATTGTTGACTTCCTACAAGTTGTTCATTTGAAGATTTACTATGCAATTTACCTTTCAAAAACTAAAATGATTCAAAACAAAATGGTAGGGAGTCATCCTGTATTGTTTGATCATATGTGCTAGCTTCCATGTCTTCATGTGTAACTTGATAATCAATGGAAGTCAGGGACTGCAAATCTGAATATGAGAAGTCTTCACCAAGGTTTTCATTGCCTACAAGATGGTCTAGATCAAGTCTTGTCGACAGTTGATTTCTGAATGCATGAATGTTGTCTCTGATGAATTGAAATGAAGCAAAAAAAAAGGCAAAGACCCTTCACTTACTTCAAAATTTGCTGCACTTTCCTCGTCACTGTCATAGGTGATATGCATCAGCTGATCACTATATTCAAGCTGCTGAAAGTGAACTTCCTCCTCCCACAAAATAGCTGTTGATTTGTCTGCAATATTAGCTTCTTCTTGGAGGACATTGATCCAGATTTAAATAGGAACGCAATAAAATACAGAGATAACCATATACAAAAAGATGCAGCGGAAATAATACTTCATTTCATTAATGGAAAATACTGAAATATGCTTACAACCGAAAATAGAAATAAACCAACTAGGGCAATGGTAGCTTATCTCTGAGAAGAGATGTGTGGCTACATGCCTCTGAACTGTGTTACAATGAGGCTCGAAGGCCTATTTATTGTTGAGAAACAATGGAAAAAACCCTTCACATTCCAAAACCTAACCCTGGAAGATGAAACGTCAAATTGTGGGCCCCATTTTTGGGTAAGTTGGTACATCAACTTCCCGGGGTCGTGAATTGGTCTTCTTATCTCCGTTTGACATGCATGATAGCCCGTTGGAAAGATCTCTCCGAGGACTACAATGAAAAGGATGATTTTTAGACAAAAAAATCTTTAGCAGTAGATTTCCCAAAAAACGTCGTTTAGGGCCTCAAAACGGCTCCGGAAGTTTAGGACTCGAAAAACTGTTAAAAATAGTAAATTGTGCTATAATTAAGGAAACTGAAAAAAACTGCACGAAGCACTAGAGGGGATCCAAGTTGAATTAGCAAGTGGCCACCAATATCCACCTGGATCAGACATAATCATCATCATACTAATCAAACTGAGGAAAATCATCAGTATAAAACACATCATCGAGCATACATGTCATATCAATAGATCTCTCTTCTCCAAGATGATCTATAAAACAATCATTATTAATTCTATGACAACTGGGATAAGGAACAAAATGTTTTGGATCAACCACTTGTTCATGAACATCATTTTCATTTTTTGCAGTCATTTTCTGCACCATCTCTTCTACTGCACTTGCCAAAATGTCAAGCTTTTCCTCTGAAGGTGTCGATTTCTCTGGATCCACGTTTTTCCTCTCTTCTTCCTTCAACCTTGCCCTTCTGATCAGAAACTGAGCCTCTACATTTACTGCATTGTTCTTCATCTCTTCAAGTTTTGCAAAATTCCTTTCTCTCAGTTGAAACTCCATTTCCGGATCAAAGGCACCTGGATAGCGCAAGAGAGAAGATCTAGGAGGAGGCCTTATATCAACTAGCATCGAATAATAAACTTCGTTAAATGTGGCAGAAAACTATTGTACTGTCTCCCTTGGCAGTCTTTTCAATTGATTATACTCTTCTACAATCAAGGAAAGGTTCTGTCCAATCACCCATCTGTCATGGAAAGCTTTGACGAATTACTAGAAATCTGAGATGCTCGCGTCAGGCAGGGCATTGAACCAACTCTTCACTTTGCCTTGCAAATAAAGAGCAAAAAGCCTAATACTAACATCTTGGTCATCAACTTCAAAAAGGTCAAGAAAAGTCTCAACATTCTGCACATGCTGCTCAGCGTTGAAATTCTTACATTCATCGTCAAATCTTGGCAAATATAGGTAATAATTTGTATGGAAAGCATGGAGAACAGAAGGTAAAACAAGAGGTTTATACCTATCTAGGACTATAAAAGATGTAGGAGTATATACAACAGCTACGGGATCAGTTTTGGTTTCTTTAGGCTCATCACTCTAAAGAGGATCATCATAAGATGTGGGAAAAGTAAGGAGGCCAGGATCAAAGGGAAACTCGGTATTTACACCTTTTGAATAGGTCAACTGAATATTTTGATCACCTTTATCATACAACAAATCCTGAAAAACTTTCAGGATAGCTTCAAGAACAGTAAAGAAGTAATTTACAAGAAAGCAAACTAGATCCTGAATAGCATTCCACTTTTGATACCTGAACTTTGTGTAAGATCCCTCCATTTTCTCATAGAAAGAGTTCGTCTTCCAGTGGAGTCTTTACAGGAGTCACCAGGTGAATAATTTCATCCTTCTTATGTCTGATCGTTGTCCACCATCAACCATCAGATCTGAACTTGATACATGTACTGGGGTGATCATTTTAGATCAGATGTTCAGTTTATAAACTAGACCAGAGATTGACTGAAGCAGCTTTCATCTACTTTCACTAATGCAAAGCAAAAGCGTTTCGAAGGCTACCTAGCTAACTTCAGGCTTCATCTATAGTCTACAAAGACAAATGATGAAACTAAACTTTCTTCCTGTTGTGGCCACCAACAACCCCCCTTTTTATTTAGTGTTATTACTAATACTAAATAAATGGGGGCCCTTAGTGAAAAATTTTAAAAAATGAATTACTGCTTGTATTTCCTTTCTAATAAAACTTACCATCATAAACTTAGGAAAGTACCTTCGAAAAATCTAAAAAGCTTAAGTTTCATGATGAGAAACGATAAAATCACTCCTTAAAGAATATCGCATCGTGGAAAGGATAACAGAATGCCTTCTTGCAAGCTAAACTTTAAGATTTACGATGCGAGATTACATATTAAAAAATATATCACATCGCATGCCTTAAAGCGCACTTCTGCTGGAAAACCGTAGAAAATGCTGATATGCGATGGCCCATATCGCAAAATCGCATCTTACAAGAAATACATTAACACAAAATGAGCACATATAACGATATGCGATATTGCGACCATGAAATATTGCGATATTGCGATCTCGCGATAATGCGATGCAGCGATCTGCGATATTGCAAACCAAAACACAAAATCCCTCCATCACAAAATCTTTCGGCTCACTATTCGAAAAAAAAAAATTCTTCATAAAACGATACCTGGTTATGCGCTTTAATGCTAATTAATGGGTTAGTTGCCAATTGTTAATGAAATATGGTTTTGATTTTATCGAAGAGCCAGTTCACGTAAGGTGGTATATTTTTGCATATCTTTGGCATTTAAAGCTTTTCCGTCATTATTCTTTATCATTACTCTCACCTCACTTGTAAACTGCAGGAACAAAGAACAAAGAACTATACAAAGCAGTATACAGGAAACTATGGGTAAGAAAAGAAAGGCACTGATGTCTAAAGATAAAGAAATGGTGCCCTTGTACACAAACACCGTATTCAACAGAGAAACGAGTATTTCCACCTGGGAAAGCATGTATAATCTGCTTAAGAAAGAGAATCCTAAGGTAATAGAGTTTACGACTACTGCAGGTTCACAGGGTTCTTCTGAGGCATCAGTTGCAGATTTAGCTTGTTCATTCCTACACCAGATAGCAGCGAGACCCAAAATTCTCCCCTACACAGGTATGGTGAAATGGGTATGGAGTAGCACTGACATCAAAAACAGAAATTTTGGGACTCAGGGTCAAGAACTTAAGGAATCATTATTTTCACAAAATTTCAAATTTACATCCGCTAAAAGAAAGCACGCAAGAGGCGAAAATCACACCAAGGAAGCCCAGATCAAGAAACAGAGGCAGTTTCCGATGCGTGATTAGCGCCTAGCTCTAATCGCACATCGCTGGGTAAAACTTCTCGAAATGGAAAGCTTCTAATTGCTCAGCTATCTGTATGATCCAGGAATTCGGAAAAAGTATGTTAAAGATAAAAGGTAAAATGTGAATCCAAAAATCAGTGGTAATGGTCAGAAATATCCTCAAAGTATTCAGTGAAACCACACAACCAGTGTATGACTCTCAAAAGCATCATCAATTCTGGTAAAAAGATGGCACCAACTGTCACTGATTTTGTTTTTGCAAAACAGTTAAAGGCTAAAGTCGGCCAACCGACTTTTCTCAAGAAAATGCTGAATACTTGCGATGTTAAGGAGCAAGTATAGAAATAGTTAGATGTTAGGTTTAATTTTAGAAATAGTTTTGCTTTATTTTTGCCTAGAGAGAGGACGGTCATTATGACACTTGCCTCTCTGAATTCACCCAAGGATGAGTAAGAGATCCAAGAAATATCTAAGTGGAACCAAAAGCAACAAGTGGAATGACACTAATCAAAACCCTAGAGATGACTCACACCCTTGCACACATCTATAAATGTATCCCTCATTTGAGAGATCTGGAGGTTGGAATTTTGTAATTTGCAAGGAAGTGCTGATAGTTTGTGGTTAAGAAAGAGCATTCTATTGTTGGTGTGATCTTGCTTTTCATGAGGTGAAGAGGAATTTTATGCTGGGAGGATGATGCTGGATCTGACAACTCAGTTGTAATTCTCCCTTCATATTTAATAAAGTTCTTTGAGTTTTCCTCCATACAATTGTGTATTTGTGAATGTTGTTGTTTGTGAATGCCATTGTATGTTCATTTTATTTATGATTCTGCAATGGTTATGATATCATAGATCAAGATGCTTTGATGGTGTTTTGTTACATTGTTTCTACAGGTATTCTCTAAGCGAGATAAGTAGGAGAGGAGTTGTAAGCTCTGTCAAGGGAGAGAGCGATCAAGCAAGGAGATAAGTGGAAGATCCAGTTTGGTTCCTTTTCCTCTCTCTTATCTATCATAGATAGAGGAAATCACAAATTTCTTTGATTGTTTGTTTCTAGGATAGTTGACAATCCTAGAGGGCTAGTCGATCGAAGAGACACTAGTTTTCCCAGAAATAGAATGGCGACTCTGCTAGGGATCGAATAGATGTTTTTTTGTTATTGTTGTTTGCTTTATTAACTATAGACGAAGCTTGAAGTTAGCCAGATGGCCTTTGAACTGCTCTTGCTATGCAAGTGCATAGTAGATGAATGCTGCTTTAGTCAATCTCCGGTTTAGTTTATGACTTGAAAATTTGACTTACAAGCATTCTAGATGGCCTTTTGGTAGCTCAATAACCTCCCAAGATCATTCCTATATACTTTTCTCTTTACTGTCCATCATAGCTCAACTTAAATCACTGAAATCAGCTGCAAATTTGAGTGAAAGCCCACCTTAGTTGCGTTCCTTGGCCCATTGCATTGTCTGTCACTATCAACTAGTATGCATCGCACTTCCTAAGCCTAAAAAGTGTGATTCATCCCTGTTTCTGTGAAGCCTAGGTGCGATGACTGAGAGAGCCTAATTCCCTCCTTGAAATTTGGGTTTTTTGGTCCTTGTTTTCAGTTCTGTTTAGTTGATTTGCTGCTTATGAACAATAGCTCATTACTGAAGCCTGCTTGCATTACATAGATCAGCCTCCATTGATTAGGATTAGTAAATGTTTTTATGAATGTTTCCATCATTTATAATCCTTTGTCGAAAAGTTGCATAAATCGATTCGTCATTTTGGTACAAAGAGTGTCGTAACTGTCATTTTGTGTCAAAAAGAGAAGTGTCGTCAAGTCTTCCTTCTCTGAATAGTCGATTGAACTTTTTGTCATGTATTTGATTTTATTTGTTGTTATTCGAAGTACCGAAAGCATTTTCTATTCAAAATTGAAAAGTGTCGTTTAGTCTTCCTTTCTATTTCGAAAAGGAAATTGTCTAAATGTCACTTTGAATGAAATATTTCAGATCTTTGCTATACTTAGTTTTCCTTTTTGGCATTCCTCAAATTAAGGGAATGAAAAACAAATACATGCATTTGCATTTTCGTTTAGCTTGTGTGTGAAAAATGATTTAATAAAGTGCATTTAGAGTGTGCTCTTTGATCTTTGTTTGAAAGAATCGTAATTTTCTTTCCCTAGTAGCTAGGATTTTCATTGATCAAAATAAACAACGATGATTTATCATTGTAGATTGCATTTCTAGGAGTTTCAAATCAACATCACACGATGAACAATTGAAAGACAAACCTTTAAACAAGATCAACTCTAAAATAAATCTCAATGAACCTAACAATGCTTTGGAACCTAACGCAACACATCTAGAGGTCTAGGCTAGAGATGTGTTCTGGCGTCGTAAAATCTAGTAAATATCATTTTCATCGAAGGTTGGGTGATTCCTCCTCTTTGATACAACAAGTGGTACCATGGACTTGTGCTCCCCCTACCATTGAGTATATATTGGGAGATCACAATAGGCTTACATCCTTTATCCATAGGAAGCCGTGTCTACTGCCCTATCAATCGCAATGCACTGAACATGACATTCGGGAAGATTGACTGTCGTACATAAGTCCTTGGTAATTTCTCTTTAATTTATCACCAAGTTGTATATTGCATGTTTGTGATTGGTTTGGTAATCCCTTTGTCTATATTTCTAGAGTAGTCATTTTCGTTCCTTTTCGACTCCTTAAAAGAAAAGGTCCATCTGAGCACTTGTCACTTTAGGCTCATTAAAAATTAGAGGGGACTAGAGTCATCTTTTGCTTTTTCTCGACTCTTAAAAATTGACAAAGCAAAGTTGTGTCAAAGCGTCATTAAAATGTATCAAATTCAGAATAACATCCCTGTTCCTTCATTGATCTTAGGTTTAGATAATTGAGTCCACCAATCAAGGAATCCATTTTGAGGGGAATCCTAGTCCATTCTCGTGATGGGGAAATATTGGTTCTCCGTATATGGCTACATTGTCCCTCCTGCGAATCACATTTGGCCTGCCAGTAAGGCTATTCTTAACCTCTATCATTCAGAATACCGTGATTCCTCTGTAATCAAATCAGCATCCATTTGATACTTAATTTGACCCTTTTCCTTCTTCTTCATTTGTTTCTCCCTCCCCTTCTTCCTCTTCGCTTGGTGAAAGTAGTGATGCTAGTATCTACATGGCTCAGAAGAAGAAGAAAGGAAAGGAGAAAAAGAAGAAGCCAATTCAGCAAGGGGGCAACCATGATTCATCTGTTGAAAATCCGTACACTAAACTTTCCAAACCCAGATCTCCATGCATAATTTGTAGAGGAGACCATTTTCATTGAGAATGTCCATGCATTCCTTGGATCTTGAGAGAATGTTCCCCTCGTTCGCGCCAATGGGTGTCATCACCCTCCGGTGGCCATGTTGACAACACACCATCAACTAGTAATAATGGACAGAAAGGAAAGGTCAAAATTCCATGTAGGTCATGTGAAGGGGACCATACCCTTCCCCGTTGTCCCTTTTTGGATGAAGCCAAAAGAGTCTTGCATAGCCATCCTGCTTCACCGCAGTGACTTCCATATGGATACAGGAAACTCCCCCCAATTCCTTTACTTGTTAAAAATCTAAATGAAATAACTCAACCATTGGTTGAAACACCTATTGTTGAAAGTGAATCTTCTAAGTCTATACCAGACTAATGTCAATAGGTCAAGATGGCAGTCGACCCAGTTTTACCTTCAGAAGATCATACCCTTCCCAAAGAGAGTGAGAACGATATCGTTCAAATTCTTTTTATCACTTCAGAGTCTGATGAACTTGGGGGTAATCTACCCATTACTTCACAACGAGAAGAGAGTCCCCCAATTCCCACTACTCAAGGGGTTAATTCAATCATTTATTTGGTACCCCCTTCAAGTAGTCTACTCACTTACTTTGATTGGAATCGACTAGCAAGATCCTACCTTCCTTCTAATGTACCATTCCAAATCATAGTACATGTTTACAAAATGATCGTGTCTGGCACTATCATAGATGAAGGGGCATAAGTGAGTATCCTTTCCTCAACTGCTTGGAAAGCACTTTGCTTGCCATCGTTAATGCCTTTCATACACAATTTTTCAGGCTTTAACAAAGAAACTAGTCGATCGTTAGGGATCCTTCTTAAGTTACCAATAACTTTGGGAAGGAAAACCGTTCACTTGAACGTGATGGTAGTCCAAGGACCGTTAGATTACAATATAATCCCTAGATATGACAATGTTTATAACATGGAAGCTGTTGTTTCAACACTTCTTCGAGTGATGTGTTTCTCGCATGAAGGCAAAATTTTCACTATTGACCAGCTTTCATTCCCTAATTCAAGCATAGCTCCAAGTCAGGCGTCATCCCTATATGGTCCTTTTGCATCAAGAATTTATCTCCAACCTTCATTCCATCCACCTAATTGTTGGGAGTAGTCCGGTGAATGTAATGAAGCTTGGGGGCATGCACCCTTGTCTATTCCTTGTCTATTTGGCAAACGAACCCAGCTGAAAAGATAGGTTTCCCTATAGGTTACTTGATTGGAAGTGCCATCCCACACCATTCACCTTTGTCTGTTTGGCAGACAAAGACAAGGAATTGTTTTGTCTAAACACTAACAAAAACCATCCTACTTAACCATAGTGATTTCCATATCGTTATTGGAAACTCTCTTTTTCATCATGTTGGGGGCATGAAAACCTTTTTCGATTTCATTTTCTAGTTTTTTTAGCTTTTTAGCTTTCTAACTTCTTAGGTTAGGTGATTGGTCCAACTCACCATTCACCTTCACCCATGCTCCGAATGAATAAAAGGAAATGTTTTGTCTATTTCGAAGATGAAACCATCCTACCTAACCTCAGTAGTTCCTTAGCTTTCTTAGTTTTTCTAGCCTTTTGGTTCTTTCTAGCTTTTTAGTTTTGCCATTTCTAGCTTACATAGAAAGAGAAAACTAAAAATTGAGCATATGTTATTGCATAGTTCAAGCTCGTTGAAAAATAAACCTACCTTTGAGCATATGTTATCACATGGTTCAAGCTCATTAAAAAATAAACTTACCACTGAGCATAGTTCCCCACGGTTCAAGATCATTAAAAAATGAACCCACCTTTGGTAAATAACCTTTGTGATTGCCATGCTATCAACCTTTTGAGCCTTGGTTGTGTCCCTACCATCACCTCCATCCTTTTGGCTGATCATACACTTCCACTTTATTGTTTACCCTTTTGAGGAACAGCTACGACTAGTGGTCCTGTTAGCCAACCTCTTCACTTCACCATGTTTTGAGAAGTTCTAAGCTTACCAGAACCAGTTGCTATCCTAAATGCCACTCATTCCTCAAAAACGAGTCTTCTTTAAACTCCTTTCAGACTTGTTAAATTTGAAAAGATTTTTGATCTATTGGCCTTTCCAACTCGCTAAAGTAATTGGAAATGCCATCCCTCTTGTGTATTTTAATCGTTTTTGGACCTGAGGGATTGTCATGAAAAATTTCGAGTGCTTGTCTTTTCGGCTCGCTAAAGTGATTGAAAAAGTCATCCCTTTTGTATTATTTTATCCTTTTTGGGACTTAAGGGATTATTCTATGAAAAATAACTGTTGGAGTTTCCTTTTCATCCCTTTTCAAACTCTCCAAAAATGAAAAGGACCGAGTTATCTTTGTCACTAAACTCGTTAAAACAATAGTGACAAAGTTGTCCACCTAGACAAGAATGAGTTTCACTGTCGCTAGACTCGCAAAAATATAGAAACAAGTTTGCCCGAAGGGAAAATTATAGAACATGCATATGTTATCCTCCTCAAGCTTGACAAAAAATAAAGAGGTACTGGTCAACAATGACTGGGGAAAAAGGGAAGAAAACTTGAAGAATTTTATGGTAGCAAGTCGCTCTTGAACATGATATTTTCAGTCCATCACCTTAATTGACTCGATTTGAGCTATTCCTTTCACCGGTCATTTCACCATTGGTATTCTGCACCATCCTTCTGTTGAGGTTAATGCTACCAATCCATCTCAGTGTCGCCGATATGTTTAAGAGAATTCATTCAGTTGAGAAACCACCATCTATTTAATGCCTCGTCCACTGCAATACCTTCACCCTCCATTTTTCATGATTGCCATTCCTAAACCTTGTGTCATCAAATCGTTTTCACCTCCAGAAAATCATTGTCTTAATTTTGTGTCGTAGATGTGGTATACATTAAGGCCCTCCTACGGTGGGTCATTTCTTGTCAACATCAGCTCATTATCCAAGAAGTTGACTTAGAAACACGCATTTTAGTACTTTGAAGCTTACATGCCTCAATGGCAAGTTTCTCACTTCTGGCGACAGGTTGACACCAATGGCCTTCGACCAAAAGATTTTCTGTGGTGTTCGACATCAGATCATATATTCACACCACGTGAATTGTACTGTAGTACGTTGAGGGTCATCATCATTATAGGTGATTCCTCTTGTGTCTGTTAACAGTTCACATTATTGGTTGTGTTAGCACTCAAATTTACCTTAGGCTGAAATAAGGTAAGACTCAAGGCCACATCAAACCACGCTCAGCCTCGTAGCTAGCCCTGCGAAGACAGGAGAGGGCTCTCTCTGGGTCAAACTCAGCAAAAGATAGTCGAAAAGGCTCGATATGACCGAATTGATGACTGATTTTAGGCTAGGTATGAAGTACAAAGAGTTTAGAATTGAGTTTTAAAGATTTTGTTGAATTCAAGGGAAGGACAATTTTGGACACGGGGATGAGGCACAGCTTTTGCAGAGGGCTACTTGGGGCAAGATAGGTGATTGTATTGATGCCTTAAAGCAAGTGAGATGGGTAGAAAAGACTGGTGAGGAGCTAAGGAGGGCAAGGGAGTCTCAAGGATTCTCCTTAAACTGAAGAAAACATAAAAGATTAAACAAATTTAAAGGCAGAGCATAGAAATTTCATGGATTCTACCTTAACACTTCATTTGTTTAATTATAGAAGATTCAATAGAGAAAATGATACACATACACAACTTACAAGTACTGAGAGAAACACACCATCAACACATAAAGCCCATGATCCCAAATAGGCTGCAAAACCCTGGTATTTCCTTTGCCAAACACAGATAAATATGTACAATATAGTCTCAAGCATTCCTAGAGTCCAACCCTGAATAATGATAGGAAATACATAATATAGGCAAGCAACTCATTCCCTTGCCTCTAGGGGTCGAGCTCATCATCTTAGGAGCTGTTTCAACCAATTCTAAACTAAGCACTACAATCTAGGCAGTTAAAACAACTTGCCTCTATAAGCTAGGAAACCAATTCATTCATTACATTTTTGCTATTTTATGAATGAATCATCTAGAATAGGTAAATAAGTGTCATAACAACATAAATTTCCAATAATTACATCAAGGAGGGTGAAAAATCCCATCACAAGTCAAAATTGGTCAAACTGGCTTGATTCGCTGAGCTGAGGAGGAAAATTGTGACAAAAAACCCTGTGCGCCGCACACCTTAGCCATGTGCGCCGCGTTCCTTTCCAGCTACTTTTGGGGCACTTCCTGGCATCCAAATTGAGCTCAGGTTGGCTTGTTGAAAAGCCCTGAATGTATAATTTCCAACCCAAGTGGAATTTTCTAATTTGGTCTCCATTTGACCCTCAAAAGGTGGATTCTCCCAGAAGTACTTCCTACTGATGCAAAAAGTGGCAGAAAGGTCATTTTCATGATGTTTTTTGAGCTTTTGATCACCCAAAACTTGATGAAATGTCTTGGCAATTTCTAAGCATGTGTATTTCATCATGACAAATCCAAAAATGTAAGCCACCTATGATTTGGACCTCCCCATCTTATGGGTCGCGCGCTGAGCACGACGCATAGAGCCAAAAAACCTATTTCGCAAGCCAAAATTTTGAAACGACAAAAATTTTCTCCAAATTTTCCCAAAATTGGAGTGAAGATTCTCCATCATGTATCATGCTCAACTAATGAAGCCTCCGCAAAAACTCGAAGCGGATCAGGCCTTTTGCGTTGTTTTTGTGCTTTGCTCAAACGCCTCTTGAGGATCTTCATTCTCGCTTTGCAAACATGCATGCGAGCCCAATAGTGAGTCTTCATATGGCGGAGCATGTCCTTGTCCATGTTTACCTTGGCCAACAACTTTTGCAAATGAGTGTTCACCCGGATGAGCATTGATTCCCGATCAATAGGTGTCAAATCACTGGGTCTCCTACGAGCCAACTCCCGGTCTTCCCGAATCTTCTGCAGCTCATAAATTTCATGCTCATCTTCCAACTGTTTGTTGCACTACTCTAAGTAATTAATCACCCATTTAGCCATCTGCAATTTCTTTTGCAGTGACTCATTCTCAGCCATTTGCTCTCCGATGATCTCCTTGAGCTCTGAATTGGGCGAACTAGCATCAACATCAATGATACTGATATCCTGAACTCCTGAAGGACCCTCATCAACCATGGGTCTCTTGCCCATATCTAGAATCTGTAACTGTGTTGAAGACGGAGGCGAGACCCCTTCCACTTGATGTGGAGATAATACTCGCTCGGCTGATCATGTCAACGAGACCCCTTCCACCCCTGGTGGATATAGTACTTGTTGTGCGGCTGCAAATAAGGCCCTGGGGCCTTTCCGATATGTCACATATATTGGAGCATCAACATGCTCGGTCTCAGGAATGTTAAACTGCTCTGAAGGCCCTCCTTCCTCATGAACTATCTCTGGAGGAGGCTGTAGCACGAAAAATAAATCACGGGAGATGAAATCCTCCCAAGCAATACCCTGCTGTGCCAACTGATGCATCACTATGATTTTGATCAATGCATAGTGATATATGCTCCTGTGTTGATGTGCCGGGGTCTTCATATGTACTAAAGGTACCATCCTCTCTATGTTTCGGCACATGAAAAACGGAATGTTCATCATACATACCCGTGTGAAATGCATCAACAAATGAACATGGTACACATAGAGACGTGAGAATCTGCCCTCACAGTTGAAATATCGAATGATGAGTTTCATCAATGGTGCAAACTCATCTTTCAGGTATCTGAAAGGAAAGGCTACACTCAAGTGTCTAATATATGCAGGCTTGACATATGGCTCATAGTAATACCTGTCCAGCATCTGCCATTTACTCCATTCCTCCCCCACATTTGGTATCCCGGTGAACTGAGCAATAGTGTCCGGTGACAAAGTGAAATCCACTCTGGCAAGGTTCACATGACCATCCTGTAAGTTAAGGACAAATAGACGGACCAGTTCTTGATGATGCTGAGTTTGTGAGATCATCTCACAATATTTGTTACATGTTTGGCGCCGAAAACAATCCATTGCAAGTGGGAAAGCTTGAAATTGAGCCAAAGAAGTAGGCTCCTCCCTAACATGCTGTCCACTTTTGCCACCTTTGTGATACCTCCGTGGCACATTAGGCACATTGACTTCCGGTGTAGAGTCACTATCATAATCCTGCTCATATTCGGACTCGGTCTCTCACATGTTCTTTTGGAAACAAGACAACTGGAATATTTATGTATGTTGATATAAAACTGTGTACCAAAATTTGACTGTTAACTTTTTGTCTTTTTATCAAAATGTTGTGACCAAGGGGACATAAATGACAGGGGAATTGTTAGGAAAAGGGAAGCATTAGGGAAATGGAAACAAGGGAAATAAAATAAGGAAATTAGGGAAGGGAAAAGGGCATAGAAATGTTTTAGGGTTTTGAAATAAGGTGGGGATTATATGGCTATAAGGGAGGTATTAGGATTTTGAGAGAGGAAGGTGTGGTGTTTGTGGGGATTTATTGGGGAATATAGGAAATGGGAAATAAGGGAAATAAGAAACCTTGGCAACAGTGATTTTTGAAAACCCTACAACAAACTTGGCACTTGAATTCTTATAGCAAATTGATGAACATGGAGGTTTTTGTACACTTGGTTTTTATGACAAATATACCCTAACTTCTTTATAGAAACCATCAAAAACCAAAATCAAGCCATGAGTGCAGGCCTACCTACAAATTTATGAGTGAGGAGAGGTGATTTGAGTGATTTCTGGGCGAATTTCAAGCATAATCACCTATGTGTCGCGTGCTTTACCCAACGCGCCACGCACTCTGGATGTGCCACACGCGTGTTAATTTGCACTGTGAAAAGTCGCCTGATGCACTGCGCGACTTGGAACTGACCCAAACTGCTCACAAACACTCACAAACTTGAAAAATCACCTTTGAATGATGCTCTTGGCTCTCAAAATGTGGAATGGGTTGCAGATGAGGAGAAATCACTTGATATAGCCTCCCTTTTAATTTTCGCTTGATGAAAACCCATTTTTCTTATGTTTGGTTGTTGACACTTTTTCAAAATTAATAGGCTCTGACCTTTTTGGTTTCCTTCATAAAATAGGTTGAAATGATGATTTTCTCTGATAATATTTTGCAGGGATAGCTCTGATATGCTGCGGCAAAGGAGACCAGGGCTGCACTTTGAACAATTGAAGAACTGAAAATTTTGACAATTTTTACAAAAATGAGGTGGCAACTTGTCTTCAAAACGGAGTTTTGAAGAGAATTCCTTATTCAGCTATACAATGGTGAGAATTATTGAAGTGATGATCTATCGAAGACATCCCTCTGGCCTGCTGGTCTTCTAAGACTTTTCAAGACTAAATTGACCCAAACCCTAGACCTAGACCTAAAAATTTAAAACATGACTGTAAATGACTTGTGAACTTTTATGACTTAACCTGAACCAGCAGTGATATGCATGAGGGGAATGAGTGACACAAACCACTCCATCAGAGTTATGGCATGCCTAATGAAATGCAACTGATGAAAATTGGTGGGACACCTAAAACATGAAATGCAAAAAAGAGCTTTGATCTTTGATGGAGGGATAACTAGACCGAATCTAACATTGGATCCAATGGGGATGGTAGCTCCTTGGAGATGCCAAGAACCGCAGATCTCTGTAAGAGCTAGACAATGCCTTCATCCATTGGGCGATGGAGTCATTATTGCAATACACACTTTTGAGAATTTGACTGAAAAACCAAAATTGCTTTGACTAAACTAGACTCGAAAGTAAAAGATTTTAGACAACTCACTTGACAAACTTTGACTAACTAACTTTCATTTTCATATCTATAGCCTTCACCTCGGGCCCCAAACTGAAGATGACAAGTTAGTTTACATGTGCAATGGAACAAAAGTAAAATGATATGTACAATGATGATGGAATGAGCAGAAGGTACTCAGAAGTAGTATCTCTTTAACAGCCGACCATTAATTGGCTCTCCTGAACATTCATCTCCATTCATCTCTTTGAGAAGGAAAGAGTTTTGGCCACGATATGCTGCAATCTTGTAAGGACCCTTCCATAAATTTTCAAATTTCCCATGCTTTCCCTTGTCTTCATGACGAGCATCCCACCTCAAAACTACCTCATCTAGCTGAAATGTGTCCGCCTTTGCTTTCCGGTCATAAATATTTTTGATGCGCTCCTACAACTTGCAAGTGTTCTGAAATACCTCCTCCTGTGTCTGCTGCAAATGAATCATCTGATTAATCCTTCTCTGCATAGGATCTTCCTCACTACCCGCTTCTTGGAGCAAATTGACTACCGGGACAGCAAGCGAAGTAGGAAAAACCGTATCTGTTCCGTACACCAACTCGAAAGGAGACATGCCAATAGACTTTTTCTGACTTACCCTATCAGCCCATAATGCATTTATCAACTTCTTGTGCCAACCCTTCTTACTGATTTCCAACAATTTCTTAATGATATTGACCAAAGATTTATTAGATGACTCCGCCAATCCATTTCCTTGAGGGTGGTATGCGGTTGAATGTCCCAAGCTAATATTGCACTTATAACAAAACTCAATCATCATTTTTGACTTAAATTCTGCTGCATTATCCTTGATTAACTTACTTGGACATCCAAAACGTGACAAAATATTGGTTTCAAGAAAATAAATAATTACTGCATCTGTAGCTTGGCGAGTAGGAATTGCTTCAATCCATTTTGTAAAGTAGTCTGTAGCTGTCAATATCCATCGATGCTGTACTGGTGATGCCGGATGAATTTTGCCGATGAAATCCAATTCCCACTGCTGAAAAGGTGCGCTGACTTCAATTGGTTTGAGAGGTAAAGGCTGGATTTTCTGTTTGCCTTCAAAAATTTGGCATTCATGACAATTTTTAACATCCTTATATACATTTGAAAATAATGAAGGCCAATAATAGCCTGCCCTTAGAATCTTGTTTGCTGTGGTTTTCCAAAATAGATGACCCCCACAGTCCCCTCTATGAAAATCTTCCACGACTCTTTTGGCTTCCTCCTTGACCAAACAATTCAATAACATTCCACCAGGGTGTTTCCAAAACAATGCTAAATCTAATATGCAGAATTTTGCAGCCTTCAATTTCAATGTTCTACTTCTGTTTCTCGGCATTCCAGGAGGTGAAGACAAATGCTGAAGTACATATAAAATGTCAGCGTACCAAGGAGAGGAAAGAAACATTTCAGATACCTGAACGAATGAGTTCTCGTCATCTTCATCGGACATGGAAGCAATCAAATTTATGTCTAGAACTTGCAAATCTGTTTCAGCCATTAGCTTGGTGAGTCCTTGACCTTTGATTAGCTTGGTAGGTTTAATCTCTACATCATATTCTAACAACGCAGCAATCCACTTACCCCGTTTGCCCTCTGGATCTGCCTGTACTAAAATATCTTTAACTGTTGCATTAGGAACATAAGCTAGAATATGGGAATGGAGTATATACACACAGAAATCTTTCAAGGCCTTTACAAGCGCAAGTGCTTGCTTCTCAATGATGTTATATTTCAATGCTCCATCTCTTATAATCCGACTGAAAAAAGCAATGGGCTTTTCAACACCTTCCCTCTTCTGCATTAGTACAACTACCAAAGTGTGCTAAGAAGCAAATGAGAACAAAATAAAATCTTGAGTGTAGTCGGGGCTGATCAAAATAGGAGCTGAAGAAAGAGCTAAATTCACTAAATTAAATGATTTCACCACCTCTTCAGTCCACTTTACCTGACTTTCCTTCTTGAGCATGCTTGTGATTTCTCTAAGATGCTCCACTAGATTTGGAATGAAGCGACGTAGAAAATTTAGTTTACCATTGAAGGACTGAATTTCTTTCTTGTTCCGGGGCTGTTCAATTTGTTGAATGGCTTCAACACGTGTAGGATCAACACAGATGCCATCTTTAGATATGATGTGGCCGAGAAGTTTTCCTTCATCCATTGCAAAAAGACTCTTTTTCGGATTCAACGATATGCCATATTTTCTGCACTTTTGGAAAACAATTTTCAAATGATACAAATATTCCTCATCAGAATTTGAAAACATGGTTTAGTCATCAAGATAAACAACTAAAAATACATCTTTCTCATTGGCGAAAGCTACGTCCATTGCACGCTGAAAGGTGGCTCCTACATTTTTCAAACCGAACGGCATCTTTGCATAATGAAATGTTCCCCAAGGAGTGGTGAATGATGTCTTGTCGCAATCATCTCCATGCACTAAAATCTGATTGTATCCTGAATAACCGTCGAGTAGTGACATCCTTGATGCTCCAACTACTCACTGCAATATATGATCCATTTTGGGCAGCGGATAATTGTCTTTTAAGGACACCTTATTCAAATTTCTGAAGTCAATGCATAAACGGATCTCACCTGTCTTCTTCCTTACAGGCACCAAGTTTGATATCCAATCTGAAAATTGGATAGGCACAATTATTCCTGACTTATACAATCTATTTACCTCTTTCTCAATTGATGGCAGCAGCTTCGGATTGATTCTCCTCAACTTTTGACGAAAAGGCTTTTGATTTTGCTTAATAGGAATAATATGCTAAATGATATTTGTGTCATATGTTTTTAGATCTGAGTAATCCCATGCAAAAACATCAGAAAATAAAGACAACAATTTCACATATTCTACTTTTACCTTTAGTAACAATGACTTTGATAGCTTTACCCTCTTGGGATTCTCAGCTGTCCCAATGTTTACCTCTTCAACACCCTTTTCAGTCGGTCTCAATGTCGGTTTGCGGGCCACATCATCTTGGTCAAATAGCTCCTCTAAAGGAATCAATCCCTTAGGAATAATGTTGTCCTTAAGTTGCAGCACGTCAATTTGATTTACTTGTATATTGTCAATACCATCATCATTTTCAGTATCTATTGAGGAATCCTTGAACTTACCCTTATTTTGCAGAAACCCATTGATCTCTTCATCATCTTGAAAAACTTTCCAACATTGTTGATTTTCCGGAACGGTGGGACGATGCTTCACATGAATCTCAAATTTGTTTCTAGAATTCATTGGAATTTTTTAAATTGCTTGCTGCCTTAGCAAGTCCATCAACAACACCATTTCATATGCGAGGCACACATGTCAAGGTATGATCAGAAAACAACTTCAAAATATCTAAGACTGCATTTCGATATGCTCTCATACGAGGATGCTTGGCCTGAAACTCACCTTTAACTTACTTTATTACCAACTCGGAATCACCATAGGCCGCAATCTTCTTTTCTTTCAGTTTTCTAAGAATCTTTAGGCCAACAATGAGAGCCTCATATTCTGCCTCATTATTTGAACAATCAAATGCTAGTTTATAGGAACACACTCTCACCTTGCTTGGAACTTTGCCTTGAGCGGAAAAAGGACTTCGAATCCACACACCAATACCAGCACCATCACTACCTACTGCGCCATCGAAATCTATGGTCCAAAGACCATCTTCATCCTCCTCCAAGTGCTGAAATTGTACTGCCTCTGATTTTTCTGCTTGCTGCCCCTTATCTTCAGCTGTTTGTTGCATAATAGCTTGCTTTTCTCCTCTTTCATTTTGTAGAACCTCTCTAAAATTTTCAGTGATCTCTGGTATATCTTCCGCCTGAACTAACTGACAATCTAGATCATTAAAACTATCAGCAAATAAAACAAACGACTCCAAATCTGTATGTACATAATTTACAGGATGATTGATTGGCTTCTCTTTGCTGGTAATCATATATTTCATCTTTTTCTCTCAATATAGCTTTCTCATTTGACCGAAAACTGGAATTGTAGCATAAGAAAAGTCTAACTGTAGGGTACCCTTCAACTTAGCTCCCCAAGATCTCAAAAGTAGCATACCAAAACGTGGAGGAATGTCCACCACCACCACATCCATCAAGACATTCTTTGTTGGGATTTGGTCTAAACTAACAACCAAATCTTTGATGAGCCCGATACATCTCACATGGCCGGAATCAAATGAATACAAATCATGATATTTCCTTGTTATGTCTAACCCCAGCTTCTCCATGATCGCCTTTGGCATCAAATTGTGCGAAGCACCCGAATCGAACATGGCATTATGCAAAACATATTCATGCAATCTCAAACTGATATAAAAGGGAGCAACATCACTATCAGGGGACTGACCACCCAATGTTGGCCCAAAGATCAATTCAGGCTGATCATCTTCAACATTCACCATGTTCAACATGGGATCCAAATTTAGAATTTTAGAGACTTGACCTCGGTAGCTGTTGTTTTTCATGATTTTAGTCAAAGGAATAGATATTTTTAATTTGGAAATTTCATTTTCCAAACTAAATGCTGCAACTTTTTCGACTTCTTTGACTAGAACCTCTCTCCTATCTTTAATTATAGTTGCCTGATTTGTCTTTTCTGCTGTTAATATCTTGCTAGTTGTGGGATCAATTGTCTCTTTTCCTTTCTTCAGTGGTATTGGTGAATCCGTCTTTGGTGTTGTAGCTTCTTTTCTTTTCTGAATGGGATTGATGGGCACATCTCGGTTTCTCAATGAATACTGCTTCTGTCGAGTGGACAAGGCATTCAAATATCCTCTTTGACAATCATCTAAATCTGCATCATTAGCTAAGATAAAATCTTCATCTTGTTGGGCGCCTGAACTTTCTCCATAATCTTCTTCTTCAGTGATGTAAATGGGTATATCATCAGGAGTAAATAAGTGGTTTTGGTCCCATACTACATCAGCATCTTCATATGAATCTTGACTCACAAAATTATGCGAAAGAGGAGTCTTGATTGGTTTCTGGGTTGCCAGCTCTTGTACTCTTGGTTTGCGCTGCTTAATTATGTACTGAGGTTGTTGCTGGCCACGGTAATTTGGATTACGAATCTGCGGTTCTGATTTGTCAAGGTTCAGTCTTTTGAACATCTCACAAAGCCAAGGTGGTTCTGATGTAGATTCTTCCTTTATAGTCACTCTTTTTTCTGCCTTCAACCGAGCTCTCTTGTCATTCAGATTTGCCTCAACATTAACAGTGATCTTTTGCATATCTTCTAAAGTAGGTGGATCTTTATCCCATAATGAATAATCCATCTACAGATCAAAACCATCCGGGAATTTGAGAAGAGATGATTTTCTAGATGGTCTTAAATCATCCGGAATAGCATTATAAACTGTATTAAACCTGATAATGTAGTCTTGGACAGACTCACCATGATTGTGTTTGATATTATTGTACTTGGCATTGATCTGAAGCGGATCCTTTCTGAGTTCCCAACGATCTAGAAACTACTTATGAAGTTCAGCCAACGTAGGTATACTTCCAGCTCCCAAGCCTCTGAACCTACCTCTCCTCCGAATGTTTGTACAAACAATCACATAGTTACATCCTCTTCATCAATCTCATATAAATCATAAAACTTTGACATTTTGTCTATGTGCTGCTGAGCGGACACACTTTGAGGAGTGCCATCAAATAAAGGAATCTTACTCTGATAGTCCGTGGGCATATCATGCAATTGCTGAGGTAAAGCAAGAGGTGTGAAACGAGCAGCCATTGCTCTTGGTGGATTTACTCTAGGTGTTGTTGGTGGAGTGGGTGGAGTTACTGTATGAGGAGTATGCGGAGGTGTATGCGGAGGAGAAGCAATGTGGGATGAAGAAGGGGAATTGGCTGCAGATTCGGAATAAGTAATTATAGGTTGCACAGGAATGGTAGGAATGAAAGGCGGTTCAGTAGGAATTCTAGAGGTAGATGTCATGACGGTGGATCCAATGTTTGCAGATACAGCTTCTAAGAAATCAACAAGATTAGTGGCTTGGATGTCGGTCAAAAGGTGCCTCAAGATAAAATTATCAATTAATTTATCGTGCCTTTCAAATTCAAGAGCTGCAGCAAAGTCAGGATTTGGAACAATAGAATCGAGAGCATTTTCAGACTTCGTTTTAAACAATGAAAATTCAAACCTTTCGTCAAAAGGAAGTTCTTCAAGGTATTAAAAAATTGTGGGACATGAATGAGATTTAAACAAGGGAGTCGCCAAGCTTACTTGATGGAGGATTTTTCGAATCAAATTTGGATTTTCGTAAATAGGAGGTGGATTTGGATCTGGATTAGCTCTTGTATGTTTTTTTGAAGCCAGTGTGTTTATCAGAAGATCAAAAGAACTAAAATAATTCAGCCAATCGTTTGCTAGACTCAATCATCCAAAGGTCTAGAACGAACAAAAGTACTAGGGTGATTTGCAAATCAAGGTTTCACAAGCTAATCGAAGATCGACTGAAGCAGCATTTATCTACTTCCGCTTATGCATAGCAAGAGCGTACCTAGCGTGACTTCAGACTCCATCTAAGACTTGTGAAACAAACTTATCAACAAGAAAACCATTAAGATTTCTTCCCCAGTATGGTCGCCACTATATTAGCGCTCAAATCTACCTTAGGATGAAATAAGGTAAGACTCAAGGCCACATCAAACCACGCTCAGCCTCGTAGCTAGCCCTACGAGGACAAGAGAGGGCTCTCTCCGGGTCAAACTTGGAAAAAGATAATCGAAAAGGCTCGAGATGACCGAATTGATGACTGATTTTAGGCTAGGTATGAAGTATAAAGAGTTTAGAATTGAGTTTTAAAGATTTTGTTGAATTCAAGGGAAGGACAATTTTGGACGCGGGGATGAGGCATAGGTTTTGCAGAGGGCTACTTGGGGCAAGATAGGCGATTGTATTGATGCCTTAAAGCAAGTGAGATGGGTAGATCAGACTGGTGAGGAGCTAAGGAGAGCAAGGGAGTCTCAAGGATTCTCCTTAAACTGAAGAAAACATAAAAGATTA
>APFE030219841.1:233415-258035 GCA_000404065.3 Pinus taeda
AACTAAGCACTACAATCTAGGCAGTCAAAACAACTTGCCTCTATAAGCTAGGAAACCAATTCATTCATTACATTTTTGCTATTTTATGAATGAATCATCTAGAATAGGTAAATAAGGGTCATAACAACATAAATTTCCAATAATTACATCAAGGAGGGTGAAAAATCCCATCACAAATCAAAACTGGTCAAACTGGCTTGATTCGCTGAGTTGAGGAGGAAAATTGTGCCAAAAACCCCTATGCGCCACGCGCCTTAGCCCTGTGCACCGCACGCCTTTCTAGTTGCTTTTGGGGCACTTCACGACATCCAAATTGAGCTCAGGTTGGCTTGTTGGAAAGTGAAGGATGTGTAATTTCCAACCCAAGTAGAATTTTCTAATTTGGTCTCCCTTTGACCCTCCAAAAGTGGACTCTCCCAGAAGTACTTCCTGCTGATGCAAAAAGTGGCAGAAAGGTGATTTTGATGATGTTTTTTGAGCTTTTGATCACCCAAAACTTGATGAAATGTCTTGGAAATTGTTGAGAATGTGTATTTAATCATGAAAAATCCAAAAATGTAAGCCACTTGTGATTTGGACCTCCCCATCTTATGGGTCGTGCGCTGAGCGCGACGCATAGAGCCAAAAAACCTGTTTCGCAAGCCAAAAATTTTGAAAGGACAAAATTTTCTCCAAATTTGCCCAAAATTTTAGTAAAGACTCTCCATCATGTATCATGTGCAACTGATGAAGCCTCAGCCAAAACTCGAAGTGGATCAGGCCTTTTGCGTTGTTTTTGTGCTTTGCTCAAACGCCTCTTGAGGATCTTCATTCTCGCTTTGCAAACATGCATGCGAGCCCAATAGTGAGTCTTCATGTGGCGGAGCATGTGATTGTCCCTGTTTGCCTTTGCCAACAAATTTTCCAAATGATTGTTCACCAGGATAAGCATTGATTCCCGATCAATAGGTGTCAAATCACTGGGTCTCCCACGAGCCAACTCCTGGTCTCCCCGAATCTTCCGCAGCTCATAAAGTTCATGCTCATATTCCAACTATTTGTTGCGTTGCTCAAAGTAATTAATCACCCATTTAGCCATCTGCAATTTCTTTTGCAACGACTCATTCTCGGCCCTTTGCTCTTGGATGATCTCCTTGAGCTCTGAATTGGGCGAACTAGCATCAACATCAATGATATCGATATCCTGAACTCCTGAAGGACCCTCATCAACCATGGGTCTCTTGCCCCTATCCTGAATCTGTACCTATTCTGAAGATGGAGGCGAGACCCCTTCCACCTGATGTGGAGATAATACTCGCTCGGCTAATGATGTCAACGAGACCACTTCCACCCCGGGTGGAGATAGTATTCATGTGCAGCTACAAATAAGGCCTTGGGGCCTTTCTGATATGTCACATATACTGGAGCATCAAGATGCTCGGTCTCAGGAATGTCAAACTATTGTGAAGGCCCTCCTTCCTCATGAGCTATCTCTGGAGGAGGCTTTAGCGCAGAAAAGAAATCACAGGAGATGAAATCCTCCCAAGAAATACCCTGCTGTGCCAACTGATGCATCACTATGATTTTGATCAATGCATAGTGATATATGCTCCTGCGCTGATGTGCCGGGGTCTTCATTTATACTAAAGGTACCATCCTCTCTATGTTTCGGCACATGAAAAATGGAATGTTCATCATACGTACCCGTGTGAAATGCATCAACAAACGAACACGGTACGCATAGAGACGTGAGAATCTGCCCTCACAGCTGAAATATCGAATGATGAGTTTCACCAATGGTGCAAACTAATCTTTTAGGTATCTGAAAGGAAAGGCTGCGCTCAAGTGTCTAATATATGCGGGCTTGACATATGGCTCATAGTAATACCTGTCCAGCATCTGGCGTTTACTCCTTTCCTCCCCCACATTGGGTATCCCGGTGGCCTGAGAAATAGTATCTGGTGACAAAGTGAAATCCACTCTGGCAAGGTTTACATGACCATCCTATAAGTTAAGGACAAATAGACGGACCAGTTCTTGATGATGCTAAGTTTGTGAGATCATCTCACAATATTGCTTACATGTTTGGCGCCGAAAACAATCCATTGCAAGTGGGCAAGCTTGCAATTGAGCCAAAGAAGTAGGCTCCTCCCTAACATGTTTTCCACTTTTGCCACCTTTGTGATACCTCTGTGGCACATTAGGCACATTGACTTCTGGTGTAGACTCACTATCTAATCCTGCTCATATTCGGACTCGGTCTCTGACATGTTCTTTTGGAAACAAGACAGCTGGAATATTTATGTATGCTGATATAAAACTGTGTACCAAAATTTGACTATTGACTTTTTGTCTTTTTATCAAAATGTTGTGACCAAGGGGACATAAATGACAAGGGAATTGTTAGGAAAAGGGAAGTATTAGGGAAATGGGAACAATGGAAATAAAATAAGGAAATTAGGGAAGGGAAAAGGGCATAGAAATGTTTTAGGGTTTTGAAATAAGGTAGGGATTATATGGCTATAGGGGAGGGATTAGGATTTTGAGAGAGGAAGGTGTGGTGTTTGTGGGGATTTATTGGGGAATATAGGAAATGGGAAACAAGGGAAATAAGAAATCTTGGCAACAGTGATTTTTGAAAACCCTACAGCAAACTTGGCACTTGAATCCTTATAGCAAATTGATGAGCATGGAGGGTTTTGTACACTTGTTTTTTATGACAAATATACCCTAACTTCTTTATATAAACCATCAAAAACCAAAATCAAGCCATGAGTGTAGGCCTACCTACAAATTTATGCATGAGGAGAGGTGATTTGAGTGATTTCTGGGCGAATTTCAAGCATAAACTCCTATGCACTGCACGCTTTACCCAACGTGTCGCGCGCTTTGGATGCGCCGCGCGCGTGTTAATTTGCATTGTGAAAAGTCGCCTGATGCGCCGCGCGCCTCTGGTGCACCGCGCGCCTATCCTGATGCGCCGCGTGACTTGGAACTGACCCAAACTGCTCACAAACGCTCACAAACTTGCAAAATCACCTTTGAACGATGCTATTGGCTCTCAAAATGTGGAATGGGTTGAAAATGAGGAGAAATGACTTGATATAGCCTCCCTTTTAATTTTTGCTTGATGAAAACCCATTTTTCTTATGTTTGGTTGTTGACACTTTTTCAAAATTAATAGGCTCTGACCTTTTTGGTTTCCTTCATAAAATAGGTTGAAATGATGATTTTCTCTGATAATTTTTTGCAGGGATAGCTCTGATATGTTGCGGCAAAGGAGACCAGGGCTGCACTTTGAACAATTGAAGAACTGAAAATTTTTACAATTTTTACAAAAATGAGGTGGCGACTTGTCTTCAAAACAGAGTTTTGAAGAGAAGTCCTTATTCAGTTGTACAATGGTGAGAATTATTGAAGTGATGATCTATCAAAGACATCCCTCTGGCCTGCTGGTCTTCTAAGACTTTTCAAGACTAAATTGACTCAAACCCTAGACCTAAACCTAAAAATTTAAAACATGATTGTTAATGACTTGTGAGGCTTTATGACTTAACCTAAACCAGCAGTGATATGCACGACGGGAATGAGTGACAAAAACCACTGCATCAGAGTTATGGCATGCCTAATGAAATGCAACTGATGAAAATTGGTGGGACACCTAAAACATGAAATTCAAGAAAGAGCTTTGATCTCTGATCGAGGGATAACTAGACCGACTCTAACAGGTTGGTAATCAGGCGATGTCTCTCCATGTTCGACTTCAGAGCATAAATTCACATGGATTGACTTGTACATCGGGAAAATATTGAATGAGATTGAAGACCTCAGATCTAGTTTCATCCATCCGGGTTGTGATATATTTAGGGATATAAAGACATCAAATGTACACAGAAGCTGCACAAATGGTCATCTGAGCTAGGGATGACAAATCTACATTTGAAGAATCACCAGTTTGCATATGCAGATGACTATCTTTTCTACTTACATGAAATTGATTTATAAATTTGAGCATGGGAATGCTCGCCTCAACTAGATAATGGAAATTATATTATGATGATGTATTGTATTGTATCTTATACAGGCCACCTTCCAGTTTCGAAAACCTAGGATCCTCATGATAAAGAATTTCACCCGACATCAAAGATTTACAACTTCATGCTTTAGGGAGCACCTGTTATAGACATATTTGGACACTGCAACCCCAATCTTATATCTCGATAAACCAAGGTCTCTTTAACCGCTAAAAGTGTTGTTTCATACCCTAAAGGGTCATGGTCAACTAATTATATCATTCCCCAAAAGTTCCACCTGGAAAACCATCTAGAATTGGCCAAAATAGGACCGTACTGACTGCTCCATTGTCAAGGTGTGATACATACTGACTCCTACACTAGCCAGGTGTGATGCATACTGATGGGGCCTTCTATAGGGTGCGATGAGCGAGAATGGACAAATGTCCAAGATAGTTTGCTAAGTGGATGCCCATGGAATCTTCTAGAAACTTCTCCTATGACACTTGCCTCTCTGAACTCGCCCAGGGATGAGTAAGAGATCCAACAAATATCCAAGTGGAACCAAAAACAACAAGTGGAATGACACTAATCAAAACCCTAGAGATGACTCACACCCTTGCACACATCTATAAATGGATCCCTCATCTGAGATATCTGGAGGCTGGAATTTTCTAATTTGCAAGGAAGTGATGATAGTTTGTGGTTAAGAAAGAGCATCGTATTGTTGGTGTGATCTTGCTTTTCATGAGGTGAATAGGGGTTTGATGCTGGGAGGATGATACTGGATCAGACAACTGGGTTGTAATTCTCCCTTCATATTCAATAAAGTTCTTTGAGTTTTCCTCCATACAATTGTGTATTTGTGAATGTTGTTATTTGTGAATTCCATTATATGTTCATTGTATTTCTAATTCTTCAATGCTTATGATATAATAGATCAAGATGCTTTGATGGTGTTTTGTTACTTTGTTTCTACATGTATTCTCTAAGTGGGATAAGTAGGAGAGGAGTTGCAAGCTCTGTCAAGGGAGAGAGAGATCAAGCAAGGAGTTAAGTGGAAGATCCAGGTTGGTTCCTTTGCCTCTCTCTTATATATCATACATAGAGGAAATCACAAATTTCTTTGATTGTTTGTTTGTAGGATAGCTGCCAATCCTAGAGGGCTAGTCGATCGAAAAGACACTAGTTTTCTTGGAAACGGGAGGCTCCAAAACGAAGCTAAGGAAAAACATTTGGAGGCTGGTTGTAGCCCCTACAACACTTGGCAACACATTGGTAGAACTCCAGCTCTCTAAATTGACCTTGTTCATGAAAAACAAGTCTAAAACCTCCGGAAGTATTGTTTAGTTCACATCTTGTCTTGGTTTCACACCAGCTTGATTGTAAGATGTAGCATCCACCAGGATCTTGGTCAATTGACACACATTCCAAGCCAAGGAAACACAGTTGCTTCGATTGGGGTTGACGGGTATATTGGCACACAAGCAGTGCAGTTGTCAGAGTCTTAGTTTCATCTCTACTATTGCTCCACTTCCAGAAGGCCTCAACAGTACCCCGTGTTGAAGGCCCCAAAAATCGGGTCAACAACAAGGGGGATACCCACCCAGTCTGGACCTTGGTTGGCAACTCCTTATCCATTTGGTATAGCAGGTCCGACTGGGGATATGGGACCAGTTTCCCAATTTAGTGTGTGTGTGTGAGAAAGATGGGTATTTCTCTTCTAAATGGAATACTTCTTTCCTAATTCTAATCTAATGCTATGCTATTGTATTCTAATAAACAAAACAACATCAAAATTTATGCTAACACGGCGTGTGATCTTTCTTCTATGCGATCTAAAAAGATTTCAAACAATAATTGGTAATAAAGATCATTCATCTATTATAAGAAAAGAATTCAATAAGGATGAACTACTTCGTATAAGAAGTTAGAGGAAACAGTTGTGAAAACTTATCGCATAAATTAGCTATTCATACACTAAACATAAACAAATAGTTATCACCATACAAAAGTGCCAAATGATAACTCAGACATCCATGCTATAATATATAAATAACTGAAAAATGAATATCACTTTAATGCATAAGCAGAAATGGTTAAGAGATAAAAGTACCATTTATAACTAGTCCTACTCATGAGCTTCAAGTGACAATTGATTTATCTCTCCTTGATTTAACATCCACTAAGAGTACAGAAGTGTAACATCAGTAGCAAATATCAAATAAACCCTGTTCCATTCATTCACCAAAACATCCTCTGAGGGTGCAAAAGTGCATGTTCTGAGGACAAGTTTTTGATAAATTTCTGGACCCTTCTCTAAATGCATGAGAAGGGTTTAAATACTACTAACTGAATAACTTATTTACAGAAATTGAGGATTCGGTTTAAATGACCGTCCTTTTTCTAAGCAAAACTATTTCTAAAATTAAATCTACTATCTAACTATTTCTAAATCTACTCCTTAATGTCGCAAGCATTCAGTATTTTCCTGAGTAGAGTTGGCTGACTGTCTTCCGCCTTTGGTTGAGTTAAGCAAACAGAATCGGGAAGAGTTGACATTATCTTCTCAGCAAAATTGATGATATGCTTAAGAATCATCGAATGAATATGTATCATTACCATGTATGCCTGGTAAAAATCCCATTTCAACTTGGTTAACCCTTGGACTGCTACTGCTTTTCCTTCAATCTTCTGTTTCCAGTTTGCTTCTATCGCTAATTTCTTGCAATTTTTGGGGCTCGCAGGTGACTGAACAACTAGGGACCTTCCTTTTCGAACAATTTTTCTTAGTGATGCGTGATCAGAAACTGCCTTTGTTTCTTGATCCGGGCTTCCCTGATGCGGTTTTTGCCTCTTGCGCCTTTTTCTCTCATTCGGTATAAAGCCCAAAATTTGTAAAAATACTATTTCTGTGAGCTCTTGACCCTGAGAATTAAACTGTCTGTTTCTGGTATCAGCACATCGGAAACTACCTCTGTTTCTTGATCCGGGCTTCCCTGATGCGGTTTTTGCCTCTTATGCCTTATTCTCTCATTCGGTATAAAGCCCAAAATTTGTAAAAATAGTATTTCCGTGAGCTCTTGACCCTGAGAATTAAACTGTCTATTTTTGGTATCAGCATCGTTCAATACCCATTCAACCATGGCTGTATATGAGAAATCTGTGATAGATGCCTCAGAAGAGTTACACGACTCTTTTTCTTCCTTGAGTGGATTAAGTGTGCCTTCCGAAATGTACATTGGAGCGCTGCCTTCCCTCCTCGTAGTTTTCAGCATAATACCCTGTATAATGCTTCGTCCTTCTTTCCTGCAGTTTACATTGAGGTGGAAGTAATGATAAAGGACTAATGACAGGAAAACTTTTAAATGCCGAAGATATGCAAGACATGCCACCTTACGTGATCTATTTCTTCGAAAAACACAACACCCTTCTTCATTAACAATTGGAAATAACTCATTGATTCGCATTAAAATACATGACCAACTCTTGGCTAAAAAGTTTTCTCGAATAATGAGCCAAAACCAACTGCGATGGAGGGGTCCCGCGATTTTTCTTTGCGATGTCGCAGATCGTAGTATCGCAATATCACGATGTCATCATGCTATTTTTATCGCAAGGTCGCAGTATCGCAACTTTGCGGTATCGCAGTATCGCAATGTCGCAATATTGCAATATCGCAGATCGTTATAATCCTTGTGTAATTCATGTGATTTTTGAGATGTGCGATATGCGATATCGCATTTCGGCGATTTTTTAAAGTTTTTCAATGTGAGTGTTTCTTCAGTGTATGCGATGCGATGAAGTTTCGCGTCACAATATCGCCTTTTGTCATTTTAGCTCATTAGAAGGTGTATCCTATCATCCTTTGTGCGATGCAATATTATTTAAGGAGTGAATTTAATTTTCTTCATTATTAAACTTAGGTTTTTTAGATTTCTCAAGGTATTTTCCTATGTCCATGATGTTGTAAGTTTCATCTAAAAAAGAAAATGTAACACTAACTGATTTTTTTGATTTTTACTGAGGGTCCCCACTTAGTTAGTATTAGCAATAATACTTCATAAGGAGGGGGGTTGTTGGTGGCCACAATAGTAACCTCGTAAGCATGCTTTGGACCTTAGTGAGATGGCTCTTCTTTCTCGAATATGTGGCTTGGAATCACCTCCCTTATGACTCTTAACCTCCCTCATGACTCTTGAGCTCCCATGTGAATTTTGAGTTCCTACATGAATCTAGGACTTCCTAATAACAATTTACATTCCATGTGTGACCCTTGGGTTTCCACATATGTAATTTTTTTTATTTTTATTTTTATAATTCCAAAATTACATTCCACTAACATGTGGCAAAATACATGTTTATGTTAATGGTCATTTGGTGACATGTGACATGAGACTTTGTTGTAATGTGTCAATGTCAAGTCCTCTTCTCTACTAATGTTCGTTGACTCCTCATGAAGGACCTAAAATGTATTTTACCTTCACCCTAAAAAGGGTCTGGGAATGGTATTGAGACATTATAAATCATCATGAGTCATTATCCATCTATCGTAGTTTAAAGTTCCTCTATCTTCTACATGATGGTATATTTATGTTTCAAATCCACAAGTGTTTTCATAGCATCTTTCCTTGATGACATCCTTGAACATTATCTACCATGTCAAGATGAAATTACCTAAAAATGGAGCTCACCCATGGCAAGAGAATATCAATCCCAAAATCACTTATTCTACCTTATGTTCGTGTAAGATATTGACTATGATGGTGTTACACAGTAATTTGTCACCGTTTGTCACCGTCCCTGTTACCCCTCTCCTGCATCTTGGAGGACTCATTCCGGGACTTGTGAGAAGTGACAAGACTTGAAACCACTTGCATCATTCACCTCTAGACATGAGCTACATATGCCCTGAAGACATCTCCTGCTCTTTACCCTTAAAAACAACCCTTTTTACATTAGCGCTGGTCCACTGTCTTATGCCCGCGCCAATGGGGAAAATCCTATTGAAAGGGCGCGCCATTAGCGCTCTGTCCCAGGGTTGCAATCACAGCAACCTTTTTGGGCAAAGTTTTTAACCAATCAACCTCTGAAAGTTCTATCCAACTCATTCAACAACTGAATCCAAGTTAAGTGAGGATGGTTTGGCTTCGAATCTCCTTGAATGGGAAGTAGTTTGCCACCATTCCATAGAAGTTTCCAAGTGATGAAGCCAAATCCATTATTGTTGTGATTAATCTTATCCCTTCCTTTTCATCTATAAAAGCTTGTCTCCATGACTTGAGCAAGCTAGTTCTAGTTCTAGTTCTAGTTCTGATTCTAGTGGCAATACTTGTGCTGAAAGGAAGATATCAAGATATTGGAGTTGCAAGAGCCTTCTTGGTGTCCATAAGGCTTTACCTAAGTAAGGAGACCTTGTAACTAAAGAGAGAGAGAGCTTGTCCCTCACCCCTTCAAGCTTTGCAAGACTTGTGTAGCTGAGCACCCAGCCAAAGGAGGACTTGATGTCAGGACACTGGTTGTATTCTCCTTTGTTGATTATTAATAATAGATGACTATCATTATGGTTCCATTCTCATTGTTGTAATGATTAATGTTGAATTATGTCCTTCCTGATTGATGTATAAATGCATATATTAGATTTCACGCTTGTGTTTGTGTTGTTCTCTTTGTGTGCAGGTGTCCATTCACGGGGACAGTGGAGGACTGTGACCAGCCAAGGAAAAGGAGCGTGGGCGACGTCTCTTCTACAAACGAAAGCGTTGGAATCCAGGTAGGTCTTCATCACCTACCTTTTATTTGCAATTAGGGACTTGCGTGATAGCATTGTTTGATTGTTGCTATACCCATTCTGGGCTAGTAGGGATCGCCTCTATCCATAGAGGGGATTTACCTCTCCAACACACACCCCCTTCGACTTGTTGGGAATGTGCTGGACCTAGGGTGAGAAATTAAAGCCTAGGGCCTTAATATATATATATATATATAATTTTTTTTTTTTTTGCATGAAATGAAAAAATGGGTTATAGCTCCTACCTTAAAGTGATGGTGCTCGAAATGGTCCATCGGATTGGTCACAATTAGCTACAGAAGATTGGGGGCAAAAACACTTAGAACTCACTCACTGAAAGGTAAAATCTGAAATGGTAAAAATGAATTACCTTTTGCCTATTTTATGGTAATTTTCGTTATTATTTTATTAATATTTTGATGTTTTGACTTAAATATGATTCAATTTTATCATGAAATAGGTATTTTTAATCCTTTGGTGGTGTTATGACCAGGTTGATAGTTGTCTAACATATTTAATGATATCTGCTTGAAATAGATCATTTTGACCGAAGAGCACATTTTTATCACTTTTTTAGGCTCTATAAACTTACGAAAAAGGAACCCCCTAGAGTCCTCTTTCAACTCTTTTCATACTTCCCAAAATATGAAAATATTGTCAAGCACTTGTCTTTTAGAACTCGTTAAAGTAAATGAAAAGGCATCTACTCAGTATAAATTTAATCCTTTTCTAAATTGAGATGGACTATTGACGAAAAAGGAATACCTTAGTCGAACAAGGTGTTATATGAAATCTACGACTATTAACAGAAGTATCTTCCCTGGACCTAGTGGACTATGTTAAATTTTAGGTATGTTCTATGCTTAGAGAAATTTATTTCAATTTACATAGTTAGCTCAATATCTGTAAGAAGAGCTTCGGCGTAAATCACATGACAAAAGACCTTTGTCGACGCGTTTCGAACCAACTAGTGTGGTTCATCGTCAGGACAAGTTGGTTCAAAACACGTCGACAAAGGTCTTTTGTCATGTGATTTACGCCGAAGCTCTTCTTACAGCTCAATATCTTTTCCAGATTAGCAATCACATCAGCATTAAAGTAAACTGCAGATAGAACATAAACATAAATCGCAAAATACAAGCCAAGACAAGAGGACACAAGATGTGGTGCTAGCCAAGGACAAACCCCAATGTGGGGAAACCCTTGATCAATTATTCTTATATGTTCTTCAATAGTTCAACAAAGAGAGAGAGAGATAGTATGTTTACAACATAAGTCAACACTTTGACTTAGCTAAATAAGAGCATAGATCATCTCCAAGAAGATGATACATGAGATTAGTTGAAGACATGATGCTTCAACTAATTCTCCAAGGTGACTCCTTCACATATCATTGTGTTGCATTTTGTCATCATGCTACACCTCACCGTGCTGCACCATACTGCACCCATCATCACTATGCTGCACCTCATCATGCTTCATTAATCATGACTGTACCCATCACTGTACTACATTATATGCCATTGTTGCACCATGTTGCCATACTGACCTATGTGCTGGCTGCATCTTGCTTGCTTGTTGTCCCTAGCATGATTGTTGTCCTTTGCATGCTTGTTGTTGCATGCTAGCTGTCCCTTGCATGCTAGCTATAACATTGCATGCTTGGTGTATTTGCTGCTAAGTACCATATAATTGTCCCAATGTTAGTTAGTTGTCCCTTGCCTGCTGCTCTCCTTCGGAGACAGATGCTCTAGTTGTTCCGACAGTTCCGACAATTCCGGTTCTTCCCGGCAGTTCTGGTAGTTCCGACAATTCTGGCTATTCCTGGAAGTTCCGGCTTCTACCATCTGCATCAAATTTCATGCTTGTTCCGACAGTTCCCGACAGTTTCGATAGTTCTGACTATTCTCGACAGTTCTGAGAGTTCTGACTTTTCCCAATAGTTCCAACTATTCCTGGTAGTTCTGGCAGTTCCTGGCAATTCCTGGCAATTCCTATTGTTCCTAGTAGTTCCGACAATTTTGGTTGTTCCCAGTAGTTTCGGCGTTTTCCCTCAGCATCAAATTTCCTGCATGTTCCAACAGTTCTCGATAGTTCTGGCAATTCCAACTATTCTTGGCAGTTCTGGTAGTTTCGGCTTTTCCCCGCAGTTCCAACTTTTCCCAACAGTTCCGGCTATTCCCGACATTTTGGCAGTTTTGACAATTCTAGCTATTCTGACTATTCCTGACAGTTCCAGCAGTTCCAGGTTATTCTTGGTAGTTCTGGCAGTTCCAGGTTATTCTTGGTAGTTCCGGCAGTTCCCGGCAATTTCGGCTATTCCCGGTAGTTCCAGCTTTTCCCAGTAGTTCCGGTTATTCCCGACAGTTTCAGCAGTTCCGACAATTTCGACTATTCCAGCTATTCTTGGTAGTTCCAGTAGTTTCGGCCATTCTGGCTATTCCCGATAGTTCTGGCTTTTGCCCTCTAGATTAGGGCAGCATTATCCCTTAGGATCTTTCCTCCTACTAAAACCCAAAGACAAGTAGAGATGAAGAGATCCCAAGTGTGTTGAAATGACTTGAAGGCCACCTCTATCTATACTAAAACATTGAGCACAAGTGGGGTTTATTTGGTTGTTGGCCGACCTTGACGAATTGTCCCATAACACAAATAAATTCACATCTCCATGAATACTTATCAGTATCAGATGATCTTTAGATCAATCCTATACCTCTCGATGAGAGGGATCCAAGAAAACTATCAGCTTCTATTAATAAGATGACCCACATGGAGTTTGGCTCTAGTTTCCAATTTTAACACTCCCTCTCAACTAGGGAGAACTCCATATGCTGATCCATATGTCCGACTGTACTATCTCTACCATCAATGCCTTGCACTGCTCTGCTCTGCTGAGCTCTGCTTAGCTTTGCTCTGCTGAACCATGAAGAAGAAGAATTGATCGAGAATGTCTCATACCATTCTCTACTGACCCGAAGTCAGTTTCATCTGAAGAGAGTGTGTCACATCACTCTTACTGGCCTGAAATTAGTTTTATTGATCCTAGATCAATATCACAAGAGAGTGTCTCAAACCACTCATACTGATCCCAGATCAGTTTCATTGGTCCCAGATCAGTGGAGGCCATCCTAGCATATGGAGTGTGGTAGATACATCGATGCATTCATCGATAGTACTACTATGGTCCTTAACCCCATTTCCCTACTCATTGATCAGATGAGAGGTACTTTCCATGAGTCCCACACTGCATGGGTAGGATGCCTTGACAGGAGAACTAATCATCCTATCCACAGGAGAACGAATCATCCTGCCGCAAAGTCGTCATGGGAGAACTAATCACCCCGGCCCATAGGAGCACTAATCATCTTGTTTCACAGTTTCCATGGGATAAATAATCATCCCGGCCCACAGGAGAACTAATCATCCTGTTTCACAGTTGCCACGGGAGAACTAATCATCCTGACCCATAGGAGAACTAATCATCTTGTTTCACAGTTGCCACGGGATATCACAGGGGAAGGTTGAACCTGTCATCCTGTACATAGTGCACCACCAAGGGAGGGTGAATCACCTTGTGGTCATATGTTTCTCTAGTAAGTACCCCAAGCCCCCCAGATCTCCCAAAGTTCAATGCATGCAAAATGCAGGACCCTTCTAAGAAGGTCTCTCAACGACTCCAAGTCGTTCGGGAAAGTCACATATTTGACCTTTCGTTGGGGCTTTGACAAAATGTCTGCGACCTATACATCAGTCTTAATGTGATGGAGCCTCCTCACTCATCGACTTACCATATCCCAAATAAGGCAATATCTAATGTCTATCTGCTGGAGAAATCATCGAATACGAGATTCCTCAATAATCGAATCCCCCCTCTGGTTTTCACAGAGAATCATAGTAGTATTCATCATGTGTACAAACAACTCACTTAAGAGCTTCTGCAACCATGCAGCTTCACATGAGATCAATAGCTATGTATTCAGTCTCGGCAGTGCTTATAGCAACCGACTTCTGCTTCCTGCTCATCCATGATATCGAAGCAGAATCTAAAGAGAACCAGCACTGAGAAGTGCTCTAGTGATCCTCCACACTGCCTGCCCAATCAGCATTTGAATAATCATGCAGTTTCATATTTCTGACAGTGTATCTCAATCCATGAGAGATTGTGCCCTTAAGATATCTCAGAATATTCTTGGCACCAATCCAGTGAGGCTCAACCAAATATGAGCTCACCCTGCTAAAATGCAAAACATATATCCAGACGGAAGCTCACCATGAACATCAACACGAATGAGTTTATGAAACTCAGAGGCATTTCCCAAATCTGGTCTGACATCACTACCGTATAACTTCTGAAAGTTAAGATCCTCGAGGTAGTCACAGGCTTGTATTTTATCATTCCACATCCAGAATCCAACTCCCTCTTAATTCTACAAATGAGAGGGTCTGCACCTGTCAGAAATAGGTCATCCTCATAAGGTGCTGGTATGAGAGGTCTATCATCAACAACCTTCAAACAATGGTTTGGATCGGCTTCACTCTTAGTGAATCTCAACGTCAGATGAAAGCTATCAATCCTCTCATACTACACCTGGGGAGTTTTTCTTCAAGCCATAGAGGGATTTCTTCCACCTGCATATGTGGGATTCCTGATCATCAATCTCAAACCCCTCGGGTTGTTCCAAACTTGTGGACTTGCTACATGAGGGGAATGGTCCCCTTGTAAGATTCTCCTTTGGTACATCTTAGACATGTACTTTCATGCTCTTTTTGAATTCAGGCATCCCTGTCACCATCTGATTCACAGACCTCTGGTGCTATGTTTCAATGGACATGGTCCCTAGTGGACTTCCTGCAACTTGATACAACCCTGAACTCAAAAACATCTTTGAAAATTCTATTTTCAAACACATACCTTTCCATCAATGAGTGCTACTTTGTAACCTTTGACTTCCATTGCTGAAATGGACACCAGGTTCTTCTTGTGATCAATTACATTATAGAGACTCCGTAAATGAATTGAGTTACCCTCATTCAATTGAGGGGTAACATTCCTACACCCTTTCTGGATAGGTGGCATCGGCTCCAAGTATAATCCCATGATTGTTTCCATCTCTACCAAATTAGAGAGTGCAACCTTGTATCTGATGAAGTGCCTTGAAGCACTATAATCAATAAGCCAGAATCCCAAATAATCTAAAGGAGAGGGCCAATATAAGATAACGCTTCTTTATCTTATCAAAAACAACATTTTATTCTTCATTCCTGGGGTTCCTTTCTTTCTTTGAAGAGTCGGCCATTTCCTGGAATGATTGTTATCTTCATCAAGAGATGTGTCTCTGCCATTTGGAGACTCCTTCGTATAATGGCCAAGCATATTCCAACCAAGGCATCTGCCTTTCCTTCCACCCTTAGATTCAGACTTCCTAATGAAGTGATCTTTAAGAAGGCCATCAAAAACTTCTGCCACACTATTCTGATAATATTCTTCAATGATTTCTCTTTCACTCTTTCTTGGGCATTGTCTTCACCTCAACTCTGCTACCATGTTAAATTTTAGGTATGTTCTATGCTTAGAGCAATTTATTTCAATTTTCATAGTTAGCTTAATAACTTTTCCAGATTAGCAATCACATCAGCATTAAAGTAAACTGTAGATAGAACATAAACATAAATCGCAGAAGACAAGCCAAGATAAGAGGACTCAAGATGTGGTGCTAGCCAGGGACAAATCCCAATGTGGGGAAACCCTTGATCAATTCTTCTTATATGTTCTTCAATAGTTCAGTAGAGAGAGAGAGAAAGATAGTACGTTTACAACAGAAGTCAACACTTTGACTTATCTAGATAAGATCATAGATCATCTCTAAGAAGATGATACATGAGATCAGTTGAAGACATGTTGCTTCAACTGATTCTCCAAGGTGACTCCTTCACCTATCATTGTGCTGCATTTCATCATCATGCTACACCTCACCATGCTACACCATGCTGCACCCATCATCACTACGCTGCATCTCATCATGCTTCATTAATCATGATTGTATCCATCAATGTACTGCATTATGTGCCATTACTGCACCATGTTTCCATATAGACCTATATGCTAGTTGCATCTTGCTTGCTTGTTGTTCTTTGCATGCTTGTTGTTGCATGCTAGCTGTCCCTTGCATGCTAGCTGTAACATTGCATGCTTGGTGTATTTGCTGCTAAGTACCAAACAACTACCCCAATGTTAGTTAGTTGTCCCTTGCATGTTGCTCTCCTTCGAAGATAGATGCTTTGGTTGTTCCAGCAGTTCCGGCAGTTCGGCTGTTCCCAGCAGTTTCGACAGTTCCAGCAACTCCGACTGTTCCCAACAGTTCTGGTAGTTCCTGCAGTTCTGGCTGTTCCTGGCAGTTCTAACTTCTACCCTCTGCATCAAATTTCCTTCCTGTTTTGGCAGTTCTTGACAGTTTTGGCAGTTCCGGCTATTCCCGAAAGTTTCGACTTTTCTCGCAGTTCTGACAGTTTCGGCTTTTCTCGGTAGTTCCATCTATTCCCGGAAGGTCTAGCAGTTCCTGGCAATTTTGGTTGTTCCCAGAAGTTCCGGTAGTTTCGACAATTCTAGCAATTCCAAATGTTCTCGGCAGTTCCAGCGTCTGCCCTCAGCGTCAACTTTCTTGCTTGTTCCGGCAGTTGCCGGCAGTTCCGACAGTTCTAGCTATTCTCGGCAGTTCCGACTTTTCTCAGTAGTTTCGGCTATTCCTGGCAGTTCCCAAAAATTCTGGCTATTCCCAGCAGTTCCCTGCAATTCTGGCTATTCCTGGCAGTTCTGGATTTTCCTGGCAGTTCCGACTATTCTCGACAGTCTCGACAGTTCCAACTTTTCCCGGTAGTTCTGGCTCTTCTCGACAGTTTCGGCAGTTCCAACAATTCCAAAAATTCTAGCAGTTCTCGTAGTTCCTCGCTATTCCCGACAATTCTTGCAGTTCCCAACAATTCTGGTTATTCTCGGCAGTTCTGGCTTTTCCTTACAGTTTCAGCTATTCCCGACAGTTCTGGTTATTCTTGACAGTTTCAACTGTTCTGGCAATTCCGGCTATTCCGGCTATTCCCGGCAATTTCGACAGTTTCAACAATCCCAGCTGTTCTCGACATTTTTGGCTTCTGTCCTCTGGATTAGGACATCGTTATCCCTTAGGATCTTTCCTCCTACTAAAACCCAAAGACAAGTAGAGAGGAAGAGATCCCAAGTGTGTTGAAATGACTTGAAGGCCACCTCTATTTATACTAAAACATTGAGCACAAGTGGGGTTTATTTGGTTGTTGGCTGACCTTGACGAATTGTCCCATAACATAAATAAATTCATATCTCCATGAATACTTATCGGAATCAGAGGATCTTTAGATCAATCCTATACCTATCGATGAGAGGGATCCAAGAAAAATATCAGCTTCCATTAATAAGATGACCCACATGGAGTTTGGCCCTAGTTGCCAATTTTAACAGACTAACCTAGAACAATAGAAATCAAAGGGCACAATGTCTTCCTTAAAGTAATAGAATGATGGGATGAGTCCTAGCTAGACTTTGTCGCAAGCTATGCTTCTTCATTAGCTTGTATGCTCCAATCCTAGCTCTGATCTCTATAATTAGAATCTGCACAATCAAATAAGACAAGCCAAAGATCTACAACATCTATTTATCATAATCTAATCACTCCATTCAATATATCAACATGGTATCGAAATACATGAAATGATAACATCATATATAGGAAAATAGTCTACTCTTTGTATTAATAGAAATGGAGAGATTCACAACCAAAAATAGGAGTTGATCTTGTAGAAGAGCTCGCCAAGTTGACTTGTCCTTTCCTTGCCACAAAATATGCCTCTATGTCACTCTAATGCATGGAAAAATGACTCTCAAAGCAATATCATGACGGTAGAATCAATATCCAAAATCCAAACCCTTTCCCATGGATGGTTGTAAATATATAGATGAGGGAGGTAGTTCATGAATTATTATCCATTTACCAATATAGGCTTGAGATCAACTTGATCTGGGAGGATGAGATCAAGGGGTAAGAGGTGAAAAATCCAACGTAGGATCAGATAGGATTCAAGACTCTTATCCAAGGTAAATGGTTGAAACAACCTCAAGAAGCTTTTGGAAGAGGAAGCTTCGGGATTATTTTCGTTTTTGCCAAATTTCTAGAATTAGTGCACCCTACAGATTAAACAACGTACTAGTTATTAGCGTAGGTTTAGAGAGGGTCAATCTGGTGGTCAATGCTGGTTCGTAAAGGGACAGGGTGTGCTAGGCCTTAAAAGCTTGGAAATTCATCAGTAAAAAACAAAAACTCAAGAATTTAGCAGAGTCATGCTTAGGGATTTGTGTATGGATGATGACAATATGTGAAAGGATGTGATTTAATCCCATTTGAATGCCTATTGTCTAGACGTGAAAAAATGGCCTATAAAAGATTTCTCCCTAAAGCATAAAGTAAAAAATAACAATTGATGACTAAAGTGCTTTACCTTGTGACAAGTCAGGATCAAGAACAACATGTGAGATCATCATTTGTTACAATAAATTTACATCATGATATCTTTGCTAAGGGAAGTATTCCCATGCTCAACACATAAGCTAACATTACATGTACAATGACCAAAGACATGTCCATGGATGATTGATGGTGGACCCATGACTATATGACTGCTTGTATGATCATAGCGATCATACATTGTGATCTTGTGTTACTCCTGAAATCGCAGCCCAGTTGGATGAAACTAGATCTGAGGTATCTCGTTCACATGACCAACCAATGTATGAGTCTAAACATGTGAATTAATAAGTTGAAGTTGAACATGGTAGACACCATTTGATTATTGGACAATGATGTAATCCATTATCAGATGCAAGACAAACCACCAATGATGTTAATGGCTCTCAAGGTACTCTAGTACAATTTGTATGGTGCGAATGAATAAGTTTATGTTGAACACCACACAAAATCTTTCAGTCAAAGGCCAATGAAGTAAACTTGTCACCGAGAGCGAGGAAAATTGACATAGATGTATGCAAGAACCAAGGAACCAAAGGAATTTTTCTACGTCAACTTCCTGGATAATGATATGATGTTGACAGGAAGCAGCCCATTGCAGGAGGGCCTTGACGTATCCCTCATCAACAACACGAAATGGGTATGATGATTTGAGATAGAATGATCAGAATGATGTTGATACAAAATTGGATTAAGAACGACAGACATGGAATGAAGTCTTAAGAGTATTGTAGCAGATACCTACTAAATGACTTCTCTTAAACACAAAAACGACACTGAAATGGAGTTGGCAACATTGACCCAATACGAAAACGGATGCTTTGAAAAGGTATGATAAACCAAAGACAAGCAATTTTTCCAACACAAAAGCCACGAAGATGAAGTGGAAGAGTGTCATGTTCAAGAGTGACTCACTGCCATTAACAGGTGGAGTATTCCTTTTCCTAATTTCCCCAACCATTACTGGTCAGTACCTCTTTAGTTTTGATAAGGGGATATGTTTCATTTTTTAACGAGCTTGACATAGGAAAATAACAATTCTCATAGGATATTGTTTCATTTTTTAATGAGCTTAACACAAGAAAAAGAACTTTGCTTCTGACCTTGTTTCATTTTTTAACGATATTAACACAAGAAAAAGAACTTTTCTCCTATAACCTTGTTCATGGTCCATAAGAGGCCATGGGTTCCAATAGGTTCTCATCATATGGGATAAAAACACTCTGGAAGGGATCAAAGAATCCAATGGATAGATCAAAGTCCAATGCCCCCAGTAAATGATGCACAACATCACCTACTAGATCATCAGTAGATGTGGGCATAGAACATGTTGTCACATAATTAATTTGTGTTGGGGGAGATACCACTTTCATATAAGGACCATTTAGGGAAGTTGGTTGATTGGGAGTCAAATCAGGAGCAACAAATGAAAGTTGATCAATAGTCACAATCCTTTCATAATGTGGGAAGCACATCACTCGAAAGAGTGTGGACACAACAAAATTCATAATATAAACATAGTCTCTAGCTAGTAGAAAATTGAATTCCAAAGGGCCCATGACAACCATAACATCAATACATACAACTTTTCCTCCTAAGGTAACAGGAAACTGGGGAAGGATCCCTAAGGGTTTACTGGTTCTTCTATTAAAAGCTAACAGATTTAGAGTGGTAGACACAAGCTGTGGGGAACCCAAAGCTTGCAAAGCAGTGGAGGAAAGAATACTAATAGAAGCTCCCTCATCTATAATAGAGTGAAGAATGTTCTTATCATAAGCCTTTACCATGATCTTAAAACTCATATAAGATGGGAGATGAGGCTCTGTCAATCGACTCCAATCAAAGGCCATGGCATGTTTACTTGGAGGAGGTTTCGTGGGAATGGGATAAATTCCCCCTTGTTAGGTATAATCAGAAGAAACAAGAAGAACCTGAGTGGCATGATCCTCACTTTCTATAGGAAAAGTATGATCAATGGAAGGTTGAATCAGGGAAACCATTTTCTCAACTAATGGTTGGTTGGGAATAGACTCACAGGATTCAAATTCAGAGAGAGCGAGATTGGTTGGATTAACATTCTGATCAATCACTTCATCAACTAGTGGGGGATTGGGAGAAATATTTTAATAATTAGTTGGGATTCGAGGTTGAGAAGTTGTAAGGTTTTCCAAAACTTTTGAGGTTTCATCCATATAAGGACAAAGGTGAATAAGACGATTCCCTTCACATAGCTTATAGGGAAACTTAACTTTACCATTTTTCCCATGGACCTTACTATCACTAGTGGCTGGTTTATCACTAGCATGATCTCCAAAGGCTAATGTCAAAGGTCAATGTGAGCTTGTGGACCACACTTATAATACCTTAGGAATACCATGACAATCTCTAATAAGGTGATCACCCTTACATAACATGCAAGGGAATTTAACTTTGTGGGATTGATTGGAAGGTTCCTCCATACTAGTTGCATTCGTAGCAATGGTTTCTTGGTTATCCCCCTACTTATTTTTCTTCTTCTTAATCTTAATTTTCTTCTTCCTCTTATCCACCTGGTTATTAAATTTGAGGCTTTCACCAGACGAAGAGGAAGAAGGCTGAACAGGCTAAGAAGGCAAAGGGTCAATTTTAGGATCATCTTGAGGTTAATATTGTTCAGGTGGAGGATAACTTGGTTGAGAAGGATTTTGGACATTCGGATCCAAAGAGGTCGAAAATAACCAAACTGGAAAACCAATGCTAAATCTGGGAAGAGACAATGTTTCCATATAAGGAGTACTAATATTTCCAAAAGAAGGAAAAGTACTGTTATGAAACCAACTCACAAAAAGATAGAAAATATAGCTCAATGCCTTAGAAATTAGGCTCTTCGAGTGGGAAACCTCCTTTACATTACAAAAATGAACAATTCTTGGATGGTACAAATGACCAAAACCTCCTTTCTATATATAGGAGTCTAAGGGGTCAAAATATAATCAAATCCGATATAACAATAATATTATAAGGCACAAAAATAATGATAGTGGGCTTCTATGGGGCACAATAATAACAATATGGGGGCAATAGGGCACAACAATAACAATAAGGGAATCACTAGTATTATGGGGACCTAACATGCCCATCCCCTTCAAAAAAGTGTTGTCCTCAACAATTGAGTAGTTCTGGATGCTTCTGTATAAAATTCTCATCCTCGCATGTGGAATCTTCAGCGGGTAAGTTCTTTCAGTTGACAAGATACTCCAAAATTGATTGATTTCGCAACTGTCGAGTTCTTGTTTCTGTGACTGCTTCAGGTTCCAATATGATTTTTCCTTCCTCGTCAAGTTCTGGCAATATTGTTTGAACTGGGAACTTGTCACCAATAACCTTCTTTAAGCATGAAAGATGGAAAACTAGGTGCACTCAGGAAGCTGCAGGAAGCTCCAATTTGTATGCCATAGTACCAATCTTTTGCAACACCTTGTATGGACTATAATACTTTGGTGATAATTTATTATCCTTCTTAGCTTGCTTGAGGGACATTTGTTTATATGGTTGCAATTGTAGAAATACCCAGTCACTTATATCAAAACTTCTTTCACTGTGATGTTGATGTGCCTATTGTTTCATTCTATTCTGTGCCAAAGTTAGGTCATCATTTAAGAGTTGGAGAACTTGTTGTTGATGCTCGATGTGATCTTCCACTGCTTGAACCTTAAAATTTTCTCTTAAATATGATGTGATGGACGGTAGGTGATATCCATGAAGTGCCATAAATGGGGTCATTTTTGCTGTAGTATTGAAGGAAGTGTTATACCACCATTCAGCTAAAGGCAACCATTTGACCCATTGTGTCTGTTTATCAGATACAAAGCAATGAAGATATCCTTTCAAACATTTGTTTACTATCTCAGTTTTCCCATTAGATTGAGGATGATAATATGAGCTATGATCTAACTGAGTACCAAGACAAGAAAATATTTCTGTCCAAAAATTTCCAATGAAAATGGGATCTCTGTCGCTGACAATAATATTTGGGTTTCCGTGTAGCTTTTGAATTGTTTCCATAAATGCAGTAGAAACTGTACTGACTTTAAATGGATGAGATAATGCACAAAAGTGTGCATACTTGGTAATTCTATCAACTACCACCATGATGACACTCTTTCCTTCAGACTTGGGTAAACCTGTGATAAAATCCATTGAAACCTCCTCCCAATGTTGACTTGGAATGGATAAAGGATGTAATAGAACTAAGGTCTTAATTGTTTAACCTTTATTTTGTTAGCAAACCAAACATTGTGCCACAAAATTTTGAATATCAGATTTGAGGCCATCCAAAAAAATTCCTTCCTAACCACATGGTAAGTTTTTAAAAATATTGAGTGCCCTCCTAAGGGAGACACGTGCAATTCCATAAGAATATTTTGTTTGAGTTGGGAATTCTTGCATAGGTATAAGCGATCTTTGTACCATAACAAATAATTTTTCCAGCTAAATGTATCAAATGTACTGGGATCTTGTTGTAACTTTTGAATGAGTACCCACACTTCTTCATCATTCTTCCATTCATCCCTTGCTTCGTTTATCTAATTTGGTTGGATAATAGAAATCGCACAAAGCAATCCATCCACATCCTCATCCTTTCTTGAGAGTGCATCAACCACAACATTTTGCTTCCCTTTTTTGTATATGATTTAAAATTCATAACCCAACATATTTGTGACCCATTTTTTCTGCTCTTCTGAAGATATTCTTTGTTCTAAAAATTTTCTAAGACTATCATGATCCGTTTTTACCTTGAAGTGTCTTCCCATTAGGTAGGATATGCATTTCTTAAGTGCATGTAATATTGCCAACATTTCCTTCTCATAAATAGCTTTGTGTAAATACTTTCCTTTGATTGGATGACTTTTGAAAGCAATGGGTCTTTCTTCTTCCATTAAAACAACACCAATTCCATTTCCTGAGGCATCACATTCCACAATAAAGGTTTTTGTGAAGTCCGGTGTAGCTAAGACCGGTGCTTGGCACATTGCCTCTTTAAGATGTTAAAAGTCTTTCATTGCTTCTAGAGTCCATAAAAATGCATCTTTATTCAATAATGTTGTTAGAGGTGCTGGTATTTTCCCATAATTCTTAACCTGAGAAATCCTCGCAGATGACTTATGGATGTGGGGATTTTCCATTCCTTAATAAATTTAATTTTGCTAGGGTCTACCTTAACACCTTCATGAAATACAGTATGGCCCAGATATTCCACCTCTTGTACTCCAAAGAAGCATTTGGAGCTTTTTTCATATAATTTTTTCTCCTCCAATAGTTTAAGCACCCTGTCAACATGTTGAACATGATACTTCCAAGACTTGCTATAGATTAGTATATCATAAAAAAATACTAACACAAATTTTCTAAGGAAGGGTTTGAAAATGGAATTCATCAAAACTTGAAATGTAGAAGGTGCACTGATAAGGCCAAAAGGCATGACCAAAAATTCATAATGACCCTCATGAGTTCTAAATGTTGTTTTTGGAATGTATTTGGTATTCATTATGATTTGATGATATCCTGAACAAAGATCCAACTTGGTGAAGTAAATTGATGCATGCAATTCATCCAATAGTTCATCAATGACAGGAATGGGAAATTTATCTTTAATAGTGATCTTGTTGAGCTCCCTATAATCCGGACACATGTGCCATGATCCATCCTTCTTATGCACCAATACTGCTAGAGCAAAGAAAGAACTTTGCTAGGTTGAATTATACCAACCTCTAGCATTTCTGCAACCATACGTTCAATTTCACTCTTTTGGGCATAGAGATATCTGTAAGGCCTGATGTTTGGTGGAACACTTCCTGGAACCAAATGAATAGCATGATCATGATCATGAATAGGTGGGAGACCTTTGGGAGTCTCAAATACCTTGGAATGATTGTCCAAGAATTTTTGGAGATCTGGAGAAATAGATGATTTCGATGCAGGAACCTCTAGTGAACATAATTGTGCAATTACACCTCATTATTATTTCTTTAGAAGCTTTGTCATTCCATTAGAGCTGATTATCTTTCCTAGTTTCCCTGCGATACCTCTTAATTCAACTTCCTTTCCTTTCAAAGAAAATTTCATGAAAAGTTCTTGAAAATTAAAAGCTATTGTACCCAAGGATTGTAGCCACTGGACTCCTAGTACAACATCAACACACCCATTGAATGGAAAGCATTGGGCTATTCAATACATATTTTCCCATGGATAGCTTGATATTATGGCACTTTCTAGAGCAATTTATGGTTCCTCCACTTGCAACCATCA
>APFE030219841.1:259527-270120 GCA_000404065.3 Pinus taeda
CTCTTCTTCATGAGTCATGCTAGAGCTTTCAGGTTGTTTACTAGGTGTTTCCATTTTCTTTCTTCGGGGCATCAATTAATGATAATTATGCTTCACTATACCTTTTGAACTTCAAACTAATTTTTCAACCCAAACTTATGAAAAATTTTAAAAAGACTACACACCTTTTTTCGCTTTATAGAAGCTTGATATTGAATCTGTTGTATCTATGTAATTACGGATCTCTAAGATCTGAAATTTCTTTTTGTGATAACCCTCTGAATCCTCTTTCTAATTCCACCAGTCTGATCAAAATTGGATTTTCCAAGAAAGAGTTATGCCCAATCTCCTAAGATGACCTCATTATATAATTTTTCAGTAGAGCTAACTTGTATGACGTGCCACATGTCACTGTTTAGACCTTCGGATCTGAAAAATATGCATAGGAAACTAAAGTCCATCCTCTTTTTGTAACTTCTTACGAAATTTCAATTTGCTGCTCAGAGAGAAAGTTATGACGATTTTCCCAAGGCACCTGTTTTGAATGTAATTCAGGAGTCTGCAAAATCCCTAACTTCCTCAGATCATATCTCCGAAAATATAGCAGGACAATATTTGAAATTTAGACCCAAGGTTTAGAATGATTTTGGCTCAAATGAGTTTGTTTTTTAGCTTCTGAAACATCACAGAAAACAAGCTATAGTGAAAATTCCACGAGGACTTGTTTGGAGTAGTGAAACCCTAGAATCCAAAGCTCTGATACCAAATGTTCTGAAACCAGCTCACAAAAAGATAGAAAAGATAGATCAATGCCTTAGAAATCAACCTCTTCGAGGGGGAAACCTACTTTACATTACACAAATGAACAATACTTGGATGATACAAATGACCAAAACTTCCTTTCTATATATAGGAGTATAAGGGGTCACAATATAATCAAAGCCGACATAACAATAATAATATAAGGGCACACCAATAACAATAGTGGGCTTCTACGGGGCACAATAATAACAATATGGGGACAATAGGGCACAAAGATAACAATAAGGGAATCACAAGTATTATAGAGACCTAAAAAGGACCAGGATTCCCATCAGAGGGGTTTCCTTGATTGGTAGACTCCAGAACTGTTGCCATTAATCTCAACCTAAGATACACTAAGCAGGTGTTCCATGGGGAGGATGTTGTTCCACCATCAATTAATTGATTTTATAAATTAACAACACAAATAAATCAAAGAGGGTAAACTAGGCATAAAGGTTTACCAAGCAACCCCAAATTGCAATATACACCTTGGAGAATCAAGGACTTAACGTATGTGCAATCAATCTCCTTAAATGTTGTGTTTGGTATATCACGGTATATAAGACAGTCCACTCGGTTACCTATCGCAAGGATAGCAACCTATGGTGGACTTCCAAAATATACTTGACGGTACGTCGAAGCGCAATTCATAGTAGTGTTGTCTAATGTGTAATTGTTTGATGAGAGCGTTCCCATATACTTATCATGCGTGGAGAACCATCTGATATACCCAAAGGTACATGGAGAATGATCTAATACATTTATATATGTCGAACGAGATATCACACCCGTAATGAAACGCTGGCAAAAAATGACATCTCCTACATTTAAAGACACTAGAACATGTCTCTAGCCTAGACCTATATGTGTGTCGTTAATTTCCAAATGCTCCTTAGGTTAATTGAGATGAATTTTAGAGTTTATCTTGAATTATGTTTTGATTTCAAGGCTCAAAACTTGATGTCACCCGAACACACATATGATGCAACTAATATGAAAAGAAGAACTATTTTTATTTTCCTTTTAACAATGAAAGGCCTTACTAAGTAGGGGAAGAAGAAACCAATAAATAATGTAACAAACAAGTGATGCAACAATTGATCTCCTCAAATTCATTATTCCAATCAAAATCAAAGGCTTATATGTGATGAAAATACTTGTTTTTCTTCTCTTTTCTTTTAATGTTTCTATTATCACTCCAGAATTTTCTTAGGCCAGGGAAGAAAACTACAAAAGTAACCACAAAACCACTTTTAAAGTTGGGATCTATCCCTTCTAGCTTCAGAGAGGGATCTCTCTATATGATTTAGATTTCTGCTTCATATTTTAGGCTAGCTATTTGAGTTTGAGATGGGGTTTTTCAAAGGTTTGGTTGAAAGATGTTGGAAAAGTCCATTGGGCATGGAGTCATGAACCTTTGGATAATCAATCGTAAAATTACAAAGTAGTTGTAACTGGGCAGGATAGGCAAACTTTTGGATCTTATAGAGTGGCTGCGGGGTGAATAGGATGAATATGATTTAAGTTCAATTAAATATAGAGCATACTGAGACGAATTATATATTTAACATCATAAAGAAAACATGAATATTGCTAATAAGCCATAACAAAGTACACTTAAGCAAATTCGACCCTTAATGTTCTTGCAACAATAAAGAGGGAAAAACAAATGGAAATTTAAGAGAAAAACAATTTAACATAAGAAAGCACATCACCAATTATCTGACACAGGAATCCTGGAACAAAACTCTCTGTATATCTGTAAATTGATCACTTTGAGTACAATCCACGACTTACATTAATGTACATCTCTTTTCTTCATACAAGTTCCAACATATTCCAATACATTCCAACCCTTTCTAAGTCTTATTACAACATATTTATAGACTTCCTATTGAACTAACCTCAGATTCCAAAAAGGGATCGACTATAAAATAATACCTAACATTTTTCGGAAAAAATCCGAACAATACACTAAAAATAAAAACAATCACTGGAAAAGTGCAAGAACTTTGGAAATTGTTTTTTTGATGCTAATCCTCTGCCTTTAAATATGGAGTGGTTGTAGTTGTTTTCATACAAGTTGTGAGTTTCCCTTTCAAACTACCAACCCCCCTTTTCCTGTGTTTCAATAGCTGTCGACCCATCCATCTGATAACTCTCTGTATGGTCTTATCAGAGAAGTCTTCACTTGATTATTTCACCAATATTCCTCGGCCTCTTGCACTTTGCTCCTTGTAGCTACCGACTGATTGATCTCTTAACACTTCCGTGTTATATTATCAGAGCCTTTATGCCTTGTAATATTGCCACGACGCCACTTCAGAGTTTTTAATCATCATAAATTTTTACTTAAAAGATGTTACAAAAACAACAAATTCCAGTAACTTTTGGCCCCTTTTGTTTTTATCCCCTTGTTATCATAAAAAAAATGGTCACCTAGCCATTTCTAACTAGTTGGATCGAAATAAATGATGTGGATTTAATTTTAGCATAGTAAAATCACTTTCGCTATGGAAAATAATTTAGTAAACCACTTTTATTAGATTATTTTCCAATTTAAATAAAAAAACCCTATGATAATAATTACACAAATGATTATTTATTTAATTTTCTCTAAGAATTATTATTAAATCATTATTTAATAATTATTCTTTGTCATATTTGACTAAATCCCTTAGGAATATTTAAATAAATCATTATTTATTTGGATTTCCTTATTTCTATTATCAGAATAATTATTAAGTCACTATTTAGCAATTATTTTGATTTCACATGTTTCTTGTTTCTCGCGAAATAATTGATAAATCATTTTATTTTTATGAGAGATTTTTCGGCGTAAATCACATGATATTTCATTTGTCGACGTGTTTCGAACCAACTAGTGTTGTTCAACGTCATGACAAGTTGAATGAACAGATCATGCTTCGCGTGTTAAATAGATAGAGCAGAACCTCCAACGACTATATTCCTAGACCAGGTAACGACTATATTGACAACGGCTAGATGTGACTGGTTAGTCAGGACAGGATTAGGGGTATAACCATTATTTAATTAAATAAGTTACTTCGGGTAGTTAAATTCTTATTAAAATAAAAGTAGATGGACCCTTTTTATACACTTACAATTATAAATATATATTAAAAAATAAATTATAACATAAATTAATTTAAATTAATAGCTGTTATTATATTTAAATATTAGATTAATTAATAGTTAGTTATAATAAAAGTTATTAAATATATAAATATTAGAGTAATATATAAATAGCTAGTTATATTTTATATATAATATTAAGTCAAAGAGATTGTGTTACATACACTTATTTATAGATAAAATATTAAATAAAATTAATTATAAACTAAATTAATTTTAAATTAATAGTTATTTATAAAAGTTAAATATATAAATATTAGAGTGATTTAAGGGTATGATAATAGAGTAATTTAAATTATAATTATGATATTTATAATATATATTAAAATAAATAAATTATAAAATAAATAAATTTAAATTAATAGTAAATTATCCAAGTTATTATATCTAAATATTAAAGTAGTTAGTTATAAAAGTTATAAATATTAGAGTAACATATAGATAGTTAGTTATAATTTTATTAAAATGTAAGTTAAAGGGCCTAACTAACCATTCAAATCTAGCCGTTGTCAATATAGCTGTTACCTAGTTTAGGAATATAGCCGTTGGAGGTTCTGCTCTATCTATTTAACATGCAAAGCATGATTTGTTCATTCAACTTGTCCTAACGATGGACCACACTAGTTGGTTCGAAACATGTCGACGAATGAAATATCATGTGATTTACACCAAAAAATCTCTCATAAACTTAATATGGATCACAGAAGCCTTAATTGAACAATCATTTTATTTGTTAATTATTTCTAAATAAAAGAATTTAGCCATTTTAAATTTTTTTCCCTCTCCAATAAATATAATAAAATATTCCAAGTAGTTAGATATGAATTTGGTCAATAATATTTTATTATTCTCTATTTTTGAGATTAACTCCATACTTTACTATATAAAGGAGGATTTTTCATCCATTATTCACCATGATCATTAACATCATCTACACTATCGCCCTTTTCTTGAGCTCCCATTTGAGTTCTTCATTTTTGTTTGGGTTTTTTCACACGATTGGGAGAGGAAATTCTATTTCTAAAGCATCAATAATATCAAAGGACCCATCCCATGGAGGGGGACTTACAAACCAATCTGTAGATCTCCTTCACCAGGTCTTATCAATAGAGATTTATTCATTTAAAATTGTGTTTCCAATTGGGTTATTATTCTGGATACATTATTTTGCTGCTATTTATTTTGGATCTTGTTTTCTTTTACTACAAATTTTCCATTTGTATTGCAGATCTAGAATGACAACAACCATCAAATTGTTGTTACGGTCACTTGTGACCTAGTGACTTAAGTGAGGATTTTTGGTACACCTTCTAGGAATTTTCACACTAACACCTCTTCTTGCATTTCTTCGCCATATGACCAAGGGTTTTCACCATCGGCTTAGCCTTAAGGTGCTAAGGCTTTTCATTCATTGCCAGGGGTTGTTTTCCTTTCTTAAATGCTTTTAGCACTTTACTCTTTAAGCCTTAACTACCATGTGCTAGACCCAATATTAGAGCCCCTCTATCAAAACTTTTCAACCAGAGCTTTTTAAAAGTGGAAAGTATTACAACCTCCAATATCCTTTAACCTTCGATCATCGATTATGTCGTCATCACTGCCACGTGGCACCTCATGAGTGGTGACACATGTCAGCCTAATTCCCCCCCTTAGGACCCCTCAAAACGCCAAACTTGGCTGCCATGTGTCCTTCCATACCACCATGTCATCCTGACGTCAGATGCCATGTAGCTTTATCAAAACCAATCATATGCTACCATGCATCCCTTATCGAAATCAATCATATAACGCCACACATCCAACTGGAGGAGAGAGAAAGGCCGTCCTACTCTGGTTTTGCGATGAATTTCTTTATAAATTTGTTTTGACATTCCCCGACAATTTAACACTATCGAAACTTTTCCTGGAAGTTTAACACTATCGGCACTTTTCCCGATGGTTTAACATTATCGACACTTTTATATCGCAACTTTCTCTGATTCGCAATATTCTTTGATTGCGACAATTTTCAATTTGTCGATATGCGATATGCGATATGTCTTAGACCTCTGATCTCCGATTGTCGATTCACCAATCATAGAACCTTCTGACACACAATCACCGATTAGCTCTCACCTTGATGTGCAATGTGCGATGTGGCATGTTTTTACGATATGGGATTGCCAATATCGCCGATCGTTGATCTTCCTAGACCTCCGATATGCAGGACCTTCTGATACGCCGATATGGAATCGTCGATCGCTCTGGTTCACTGATATGTGATCACTGACTACCGCAATGATACTCCGATATGAAAATATTGGAAATTATTTGAGGCCACACTGATTTGACACCTGGTAGAAAGAAAATACCTAAAACTTAGAATTTTGTCATGGTTTTCCTTTCTTTTCTGGTTTTGAGGAGCAAAACTTCAACTTGCTCTATCTTTTGATCCAGAAGTCAGTTTAAAGAACCGAATATACCATTGGAAAGATGCTTCTGAGTAATTTCCAATGAAAACACTTGAAACATTATGTAAACAATACTTTATATGCAAAAAAAATTCCCAAACTTTTAGACTTGTCTTGACCACAAGACTTCAAGAACTAAATGGCTCCTTTGACCTGTAAACCTTTAGGCTATGACACCTTAGTGATACATAAAATAAATTGACCATTGAATTCTTGAAATGAATAATAAGGAGGAGACACTTCAACCCTAAATTATATGACCCTAACAATTTCAAATGCAAAGAAACATATGAATGCAACTTGATTACTGATATTAAAAAACCACATATACTTTAACAATAATGTAAAAGTTACTTTTCAAATTCAACAATCAATATATGAATACAAACCTAAATTGACAACAAGAAAGAAAGAATGAAACAAAATCTTATCAAAAAAGGTGATTTCACTCGTAGGCGATTAATACTCATACGAAATTTAGCCCCCCCTGCCCGACGATTGAGAGGAGGAATTTTTTGCAAAAATGAAAGAAAAAACATTCAATTTTGCACTAGGGAATTCTAATTTCACACCCGAGATGCAATGCATGATGAATAATATATTTATTTTTGATTCCACTTAATTTTCAGATGAAAACTAAGATATTTGCTTAATCATTCATAAAAGAAACTATTCAAAATGATGACTAAAACACCAATTCATTCAAGCACTCAATGATCAAACAAATCATGCTAATGACCTAATGATAAGAACAAAGGAAAATCTAAAAAAATCCTTATCAAAGGCACTCAAAACCAAAATCAAACCAAATGGAGGCTTCTGAGAGAAACTAGGACACTGAGGGACATAAGGAACAATAGCTAAAAGAAGGTTGGACAGAGAGCAAACCAAAACAAGGAAAATTTTGGCATGAAACAGGGATTAGCACAAGTGCTTAAGGGTCACTAATGCTCTGTAACACATGCATAAAGAGGGTCGGGGTGCATTGCAACACAGGTACAAGGAAGGCTAGGGTACACTGCAACGCATTGTCTCTATACCAGAAGGTGCGCTGATCAAGGAATCTCAAGTTCTGGCACAAAAATGTAATGGAATCTCAATGACAAATCTTTCCTATGTCTAATCAGGACTGAGTGAAACTATAAAGATCAAAACAAGAGGAAAAATAGACACTAAGGGCAAAGAAAACCACCAAGGGATTGGATCGATCCCCTGTGTGGTTGCCAATATGAAATCTATGATTGCAGACAAAAGTGTCTTCCCTAGGCCTAGTGGACTAACCTAGAACAATAGAAAGAAAATGGAACAAATTCTTCCTTAAAGTAATTGAATGATGGGATGAGGCCTACCTAGAATCTATCACAAGCTTCACTCCTTCCTCGACCTATACGCTCCAATCCTAGCTTTGATCGCTATAATTAGAACCCACATAATAAAACAAGGCAAGCCAATGATATATGACAACTATGTAGCATAATCCTATCACTTCATTCAATAAATCAACATAGTATTGAAATACATGAAATCATAACATCATAAATAGGAAAATAGTCTACTCTTTGTATTAATATAAATGGAGAGATTTACTACCAAAAATAGGAGTTGATCTTGTAGGAGAGCTCTCCAAGTTGACTTGTCCTTTCCTTGCTAGAAAGTATGCATCTATGTCACCATAATGCATGGAATAATGACTCTCAAAGCAACAACATGAGGGTAGAATCAATCTCCAAAATCCAACCCCTTGCCAATGGATGGTTGTAAATATATAGATGAGGGGGGCAGTTCATGAATTTGTATCCATTTACCAATCTACGCTTGAGATCCACTTGATATGGGAGGATGAGCTCAAGGGATAAGAGGTGAAAACTCCAAGGTAGGATCAGATAGGATTTAAGACTCTTATCTAAGGTAAATGGTTAAAAAATCCTCGGGAAGCTTCTATAAAAAGGAAGCTTTGGGATTCTTTTTATTTTTCCTGAATTTCTAAAATTGGCGCACCCCCAAGACTGAGCAACCTACTGGTGATCAACGCGGGTGAAAATAGGGTCAACATGGTGGTCAAAGATATTCCCTAAAGGGCCAAGGTACGTTGGACCTTAAAATATTATAAATTCAGTAGTGAAGAGCATAAACTCGGGGATTTAGCAAATTCATGCTTAGGGCTTTGTGTAGGGATGATGAAAATATGTGAAAGGGTGTGAATTGATCCTATTTGAAGGCCTATTGACCATATGCGACAAAATTTCCTATAACACATGGCTAAGAGGTTCTCCTGAGTATTGTTTTCTGCCTTTTTAAACTCAAGGGACTATTTACAAAAAGGAACTTTTGGAGTCTTCTTTTTTCGTCTCCTTTTCAAACTCTCTAAACATGAAAAAGGAGCCAAGTTAGACCTTCTTTGGACTTGTAAAAACATCAAGCATTGATGGACAGGTCAAACATGACGATATTGAACCACTTCTTCTCAAGATTCTGTTATCACTCAGGTTGTTCCCTGCCTCCTAGAGGGAATACAGACGAGGTAACCACTAACCAATCTTTTAGTTACAGGTCCTAGCCTACTTGCAACCAGAGAGGGCTCTCTCTTTGTAATTTAGCTTTGTTTGTTTGTATTTAGGCTAGTTATAAGACACAAGTTTGGCTTAATGTTTGGGAGATGACATTCAGTAGAGCTAGGCAGTAAGTTGAGAGAAGTTCATACCATTGGGTTGATGGAGTCCAAGTAAGTAAACTTCTAAGCATGGTTTCTTTGGTAATGATAATACTACAGAGCAGGATAATTAAACACATAACAATTTTGAAAATGAAATAAGATGGAGTGAAATCAAAGAATGAAAGGCAGTCAGGAATCTTTCATACTATTAACAAAGAGAAATTGCATAAACATTATCAGGGAGCATTCAATAATTCCTTGATGATATTTAGAGTGAAATAACCAGGGAGACAAGAGAAATTAAGAATTCTTGCCTATGCTAGTCCTGTAGAAAACATTAAAAATTACAGGAATTGAACACAGAGTACAGTGAAGTGAGTTCTGGGTTATCCTTCTTTCCTGTAACTTAGAACATGATATTTAGATGATAAATAAAGACAAATACGGTAACATAAGAGTTAAGAAGACTTATTGATCCATGCATTAACACGAGAATTCTGTAATCTATTCTTTTGCCATCGATACCACACTCAGTCAGTTCACCAGCAAAGCATTCCAACAATTTTATTTCTGAAGAGTTCTAAAAAATATACAGTGCAAGTCAAGAATGATATTCACCAGCCAACAATAATACATCTCTTTGACAAGTATATATAGGAGTTTTACAAAATATCCCATAGGGAAATATCTGGACATAAATGTATCCATCTACTCTGACATAATCAATAACTATTTGTGGAAAAATCGCGTAGCTTTAACTGAGGAATTAAAAGCTCTTTACTCGCTGTAGCAGGTGTCCTGTGTGTTGTTGACCCTTTGACTCTGGTAGTCGGTGGATGACCGCTTCCTTGATGTGTTGTCCTGTTGTGCTGTCCCGTGCCACCTGGTCTGCGCTTTTGAATATTTTTTAGTGCAAATTTCACCCACTGTCAGTTTGATTTTCTGGTAGCTGAGCCATATAATGCAACTTGCATGTTATGCAGACAATAAATAAGAAGAGAATCAAAACTACTTTAGAATCTGAAGCAGGCTTTGCCACCATTCCTCTGTTGGTAGTTGATGCTTTCTTAACTTGAATAATATCTCATCAGCTTCAGTGTATGTGTAATAATTTGGCCAAACTGGAAAGAGGTGTGCTATCTCATGCTCAATGTAAAATAGATCTTCCAGTTTATCATATAAACTCTGCCCTGTGGGAGGGACTGCTTCTTCTGTGCTGCTTGATGATGCCGTGATTTGATTTTGCACATAAGTACTCAGCCTGTTTGCATATTGTTCCTGTTTTAGTAGCGTCCCAATGCTAGTAACCAGGCTGGGTAAACCTTTGGTTTGTAAATTTGAAAGCTTCTGTCTAAAGGCATTTACCTCCGTCTGCATTTCTTGGCATTTTCTTTCTATAGTTTGGACAAAATTTCTCATGATCAGCACCTTCTTGTGATCTAGGTGGATGTTGGTGGCCACCCACCTATCCCATTTGGACCCCCACAACTGTCTCTTTCAGTTTTTCAGTTTCCTTAATTATAGCACAATTTACTATTTTTAGTAGTTTTT